>PVPY01000489.1:0-18794 GCA_002982035.1 Fusarium algeriense
CAGGCAGCATCCTGCTGCCTAGACGATCGGCAGATTGAACATGAGTATAAGAGACCGACTCTCGTCGCTCCTTTAGATAGAAAATCAAGTGCTCATTTGATCTTGGCTGTCCATCCGTGCATGCGATAGGTTTCGCCGTTCTTACTAGCTTCGACGCGCTGCTCTCTGTTATCAGAATCTTGCATGTCCACTTTGTTTCGAGAGCCTAGCAAGAACAAGAAGACAAAGGAAATCTCATTCAGACCTAGCCTGACATACACTTCAACTGTAGGATGCTGACTTGACCCATCTACCGACGCCCGATCACTCAAAATTTGATGCGTGGCTTTGTTGCAAGCCCTTCGACTTGTCATGGTCGTATTTTCTAGTATTTCCCGACATCCTACAAAATCACCATAATGTTTCCTGAGCTGCTGCTTTCCTTTTGCTGCAGAGGCAGTATAGCATGGCAAAACGAGCAGAACAACGCGCTCTTGGTCGTCGTGAGATACCTCGTTTCTGGCGTCTCGTTACTTTACTGGGATGATACGTTAGCCACTCATATTTTCTTTCACCTCGCACATGATGCTCATGCCTGCCCATGCCCTAATATCCAAAGCCTAGCAATGCCAATCCAATCCACGCTCACGCCCTCACCACCATGTTTTGCCTTCCCTTCACTATTTTCCCTTTTCTTGGAATTTCTTTCTCTCTCTGTTGCTCTTTGCCCAGTTGCCTCGACCCGTCCTTCATTTTTGGGTGAGGCTCTTTACAAAAGGTAAGGACAATCATATTATAAACTCACCTAGCCAAGAGATTGTAGCCTGCGACTATGTTCCTCTCTCATACGATAGATTTGACTGAGGACCTCCTGCATCTCAGCGCAGGTTCGCTCGATAGTAGCATTTCGGTTGCGCTCCCTCTGCCAGCGCTGAACGTCGCGATACATCTTATCATACCGGCGCTGCTTCTTTTCTGTGTCATGGCAGAGTTTGCATACATCTCTATCGGTCTTTGTTTTGTAGATAAGCTTCAGGCCGCACGTCTCGCCCATGCGGTATTCTTTATTGCATTGCTGACGGAAGTGCCCCCAACGCCAGTAGCCGCATGCCCAGCGAGTTTGATCAAAGTAGCACATGGCTGAAGGGTCTTTGGGTGGTAATAAGAGTTTCAGTGGCGAGTAATCGAGACGGAAAATGTAGGGTAGCTCTAACTAATCCGGTAGAAAATGCTTTGGGCGGAAATCAAATTGTATGGCAAGTTCGGATAGAGGACGACTGCCGCACTATGCTCAACTCGAGGACAATCAACATTGAACTGTCAAGTAAAAAGAGGGATGTTCTGCCGGAGTTGCAATGGAATGACTTGAGGTTGAAAGGATAACAAAAACAAGACACCGAGGCTGAGAGTCTTGTCCACCGGTTTCGCGGCTCGAGAACGAATTACATCAAACGGTTGGCTCGCTTTCAACTGTTGGTTGGTACATAAACCACCAAGGTTGGGAGGGTCGGATTGACCGAAAGCTTCCTAATTGCGTATCCGGCGCCGCTGCGCAAATAAATTCTCCTCTGGTTACTCTCCGGGCCCATCATGCAAGCTCATCTTTGCGTCTTCCACTTCACACATCGCTATGCCCTTGAGAATAGGCTCTTCAAAGAAAGAAAAGGTACCAGCTGTCTGATTCATTTAAGGCCAATCAATTGCGACTCTTCTTGTTCTTCGACAGGCGCGTAGCATCTCGTATAAGATCTCCAATCTCCATATCCTAGCCTCAATGCTAGTGCATGGATGGCCGGAAGCCTGACGCACTGCAGGGTAATCGGTTATGCGATGTACTTCTGAGCTGCGCATCTGCTGTCCAACTCGGTTGCTCGTGCCCGTCAGTTTCAAATGATCAGATCCGGAATCACAAGTGGATTTAACAGAACCTTTCTTTAAATATGCTCCCGAGTTGTTGCTGGTAACTGACCCATGTCGTTTCTTTGTTGGCGATGCAAGCCAAAGCCCTTAACTTGGCTGTTTTGCGACTTATTCCTCCACTCATCCAATTCTCCGCTTTCAGCTCTCGCCCAAATGTAAAGCCAAACGGTTTAGCGAGCCCGCTCCCGGACACAGCAGCATCATCGGTGACATAGATTGGCACCTACTTCTAAACCCTCCTCGTCAACCATAAGGCCAGCTCAGTAGGTGTTCTTAAGACCGTAATTGCCATTCTTAAACCACAATGAGCAGTTCAAGCTCGTCGAAGCTGTGTGCCAGTTTCTTAGAAATCAGGATACTTTGGCTGATGACACAGGTTCCTGATTCCATGTAACAACGACGTGCAACTCACCAATGACAGACCATCGAGTATTGATAGACTACTCTCCGTGAAGCGTGAGTTCGTAACAAATAACTCAAGTCCTTTCTGGGGTGCGTTGTCTTCATGTTCAACTGGGTGACTTTCGTCCTTTTTCGACTCACCCTTGTGTCTCATCAGTCATACAACCTCAGCCTTGCCTACATGGCTACGAAAAGCATCGAGGATTGTACAGTTCAAGCTAGCAGAGGATGTGTAATTTTTGGTATTGAGTAGTTTAGGCTTTGCGCCCAGGTATACAAACGCGATTCGTAGTTTGAGACGAGCAAATTATGTTGGACGTCAGATGAAGGGCCTGATGTGAGATAGGGGCGTATTATTGGCAAAGTTCAAGTTACTAAAGTCCTGATGGAAACTTGTATGAATCCATTCTACCTGCCCTTTGAGTAATATCACCGAATCTTCAATCCTAGCTTCCAGGCCCCATCCGAACCAATTTCTGTTTATCCAAGCTAGCTTTTCGAAATGAGCAGTTGATGGCTTTTGCTTGGTACTATTTGTTACAGAGAACTATGCACCGTTATATTCTTGCCAAAGTTCTTTGTATTCTGCCCATTTGCAGAAACCTAGCAGAGTCCAAAATCAGCGAGTTGTAGCGGGTGAGAAGCTCTGAGGATCTTACTTACCTAAAGACTGTAGAACGTTTTCATCCGACCTGCTGCCATCAATAAACATTCCCACCATTCCTCTCTCGCTCAGAGTCTGCCGACAAGCTAGAAGCAATCTAGTTACTACCGAGTCACGGCGATTGACCATATCCGGATCGTCGTCTAATCAACAGTTAGCAATTAAGCTAGTATGGCTGAGATTGTCTCCGGAAATCTACCTTTGATGCAGATGCATGAAACACCCCCAATGCTTTGTCCGATTGAGGCTGGCCATGGAATATCTGCACCGCAGGGGCTCCCATTGTTTGGGAAATAAGTTATTGCTGCTGCAACCAGATTTTCTCCTTCGAGCCCAACTACAATGTCATTCATATAGCAGCTGTCCATTGTCTTGACGTATTGATCGTACCACCCGAACCCATACCTCTTCTCTGATTCTTTATTTGCCATATCTATAACCTTCCGGTAATCTGTTAGCTGACATGATCTGAACGTTAAGCCAGCAGAAGCTAAATTAGGAACTGGATGATCGGCAAATCTCAAAAGCCAATCAAGCACTCGCCGTCCGTTTCCAGGTGTAGACTCCTTCATATTCCAACCTCGTTTTTCGAACCACTCCAGATCAGTTTCATAAGCAGGCAGACCATAAAGCAATCTAGGAAATGTGCCCCCAAGTTGAATGATACCGACCCCTCGAATCTTGTTAAGTTTACTCACGACTTCGTCGTGGAGTAACCGCCCAACACCCTGACCCCGAAAGTTCTTGTGAAAGATAATGACGGCTACTGATCCGATCAGTCGGTCGCCGCTACTATCTGTAAACGTTGTGAATGTCGCGCAAAATCCAATGGCCTGCCCATTCTGAGGCTCTCTGACCATGTAATGCATGGCATAACTATCGCGTTTCAAGAGAGAACCGAGATTCGAACGGTCCAAATGAAATTTTGAGGGCAAACACGATTCCCATAAGGCGTGAATATCTGGTAGGTCTTTTTCGTAGTCCCATTTCATAGTAGTCCAAGTTGGCGGAGGAGGAGAGTCGCCAGTCGTTGATGCGACCGCCGTTGGTCGTTCACTTGTCAAAAGAACGGCAACGGCTTGCAAGTCTGTCGCAAAGTACCCAGGACACTGGACGATAGTTAGGAACCCATATTCGCGGGCCCCCTTTTCTAAAACTTCACAGCAGGCTACAAGTACTAAAGGGCGTTCCTCACACACCTCTCGAACAACCTCTGCGAGTTCAAGCTGAAAAATACCTTCCTCTGTCGAGAACCCCGTCAGCACAAATATAACAACTCGTGCTCTCTTGATGAATGCCATATGGATTCCGGTAATTCCATGCTCCTTGGTGTAGGGAACGTGCCGGATCCAGGGATGTATGCGTGCAATGCTTTACCGAGAGGCTCGAAAGGGTCACTTGCATCGGCAAGACTCTGGTCTAAAGGGATAACAACAGGTGTTAATATCAAGACTAAATCTTCATCACCTAGATTCTTTTGAAGGGGAATCAAGTCTTGGTGATCCCATAGCAAAGCGGCTGGTGAGCTCTGACTTTGTATACTTGACATCGTTTGCAACTGGGTGCTATGTTAAGGCTGTGTGCGATTGTGCCATCTCCTGAGATCAAGTCTGCATCCGAAAGTATTTTGAGGTAATGGCAGGCTGGGCCGCGAGGTGGTATGATCTAGTGCTGCACTTATGAGCGGTCTCTCAGATACAGATTGAAATCGTTCAGCTCGGAATTGAACCTTCCAGTGACTATTTATTGAAAAATTGGCTTAATTGGTGAGGTCGTGGTGAAGATGTGGTAAGAAATCGGGAGAGGGACGGCGTGTAAAGAGATTGTTGGACCGCAGATTTTATACTGTATAAACATTTAAAGGCGGCCAGGGGGGGATCATGTCTCTTTTTTACTCTTTGTATCACACCGATCAGCATGAAGAAAAGCTATTCTATTGGCCAATGGCCCGATAAACCTCGATCTTCCAGGGCAGAGGAGAGGACATGGTCCAGGGTCCACCGATGTGACATCGGATGCTTTTCATCGATTTGGAAAATACTGAGGCAAGGCGGTGAGAAGGTGGGGTAAGGCGTCTACTGTAGCACTAAAACCGGCCTTGCTGCCATGACCCCGGATTCTAGAAGCGGGGCAAGTATGACATCTGTCATCAGCATGGCGGCAACTGCTCGTGTTATCAGATGCTTCAAGATATACCTGAATGACTTGTTTAAATCTCCTTTAATTCAGTTCCTCTTCTTCGGCCTGATTCGCGTCTCACCTGACCATGTCATAGCCAGGAAGCTCCACCATCCAGTCGCGCTCGGTTTCTTCAGTCATCATCAAGTTGCTAAGCACATTGATGGGCAGCTTATCGTGGCTGCTGAATTCTCATGTTGTTGCTTCTTCAACAGCCAACCACCTCTGATACTCAACGATGGACCCTGTTCCTAGGTCGTATGCACCAACCAATTCCTCAGTTACGTAGTAGCTACTGCAGTTACCTGCAGCTCCCATGCGTCCCACTGGCGATAAAGGGCCAACGAGGGATGCGATGTAGAGATAAATGAACATCCTGTCATTGCTTAACCCGAGATCCGTCGCCCGTAATGCACGGGTACGCACGGGGCATCTATTTACACCTAAAAGGGTAGGTGGAGTTAGAGTACAGTAAAAGCACTCACTGATACGGGCGGAATTGACGTATCATCTTACGGCGCGACCCCGAATCCGGCCTTCAGGTGAAGGATCCGCCGGTGGTCCCGGCGAATAGGAACCACCCGGCGGCGACGGATGGGTCGAACACTTACCCGATGAATTATCCTGGCTGTGCAAAGAGTTCGAGCGGAGCGCGAGTGCTGGGAGCCGTGACAGCGCTCACATCATTGATCAATTGGCCGTTGCATCCACAATGAACGGAGCAGCAACCCCTAGGGTGTATTGTGGAGCCCGGGCGTACCGCGCTTTCAAGTCGTGTAAGCGGGTGAACTGAGCTCACGAAAGTTGGTGGGCCACCATAAGAGTCTAGAAACAACGAACACGCTTTAGATGAACAGGCAATAGAGGTCTTTGTGACTGATCAGTACGGCGGGCAATTTCGACGATGCGCTGCTCTTGGATTTATTAGAAGCAGACAACTACTGAGGCACTCAAATAGCATTGACAAGATTTCAGGGCTTGGTGTTTTCACACGAACGATCACGAACCCTAATGTTCTTGAGATGACTGTATCATTAGTCTTGGCTGCTACAACAGTCAAAGCATTTAGGGCTCCGATAGCTCATTCCAAAAAGTCAAATGTAGACTTCGGCATCATCCTTGTCCTTCCATCCATCCAAACATCCATGGACTGGTCTTACCGCACATCGCTTTCACCCTAATCCTTGACTCGAGATCAACCTTGCTTGTTCTATTCGTTTCTCTCTCCTCCTTTCCTTCCCGTGATGCTCGATTCGCCATTGGCACCCCCTTTTCGACATTACCGCCTTGTTGCTCGATCCTCGTTCCTAGCCACCCTAGTTACCGCTCGACGACTTTCACCAATGACATATCACCAGACTCTATATTACGACTCCGCCTGAAGACAACAACGTTGAACCCTGATGCTTGTTCGGAATCGCTTGTCATTTTGATTCGTATAAAATATTGTGAATCCCCCTTATACTTGATCACTTCTTCAGAGATGCTTGCATCATACCTTCCGGACTTCGGTCTTCCTCTCATCCTATCCCATCTGTACAACCTCCTGACGACTTGCTTTAATACTGAGGAATCAACGACTCCCTTACATATTTTATCACACTATCGGGGAAGTGTCAAGAAGCTTCTCCTAAGGTCACTATCACGTTGCCTCCTGCATCACCTTATGTGAGTATGACGAGTAATGTTCTGTACTGGAGGCTAATCTTATTCCCGCAGCGCAAAGATATTCGGCCACACCTGAACTTGAACGGCTTCCACATTGCCAAATATCATCTCCTTAGCATTATAAACCTCCTTTAGAAGACACACAAGCCATTGCTTCTGCCTACAACATGGCCAACGCTTGCGCCCACCAGTTTCGAATGATCAAATCAGACAATACTCTGGTCCAGTGGATTTGCCAACACTGTCGCTCTGGTCCCCATTGGATGATTTGGGAATGCACATATTGCAAGTTGCATCTATGCCGACCTTGCACGCAGTCTGCTTGAGACTGTGTCGAAAGCTCCTCGACCGAGTCAGTGTATGGCATTCACGCGCGGACTGGGCGTGACTTCAATGTGTTTTGCAGTGCTATTTTGTCATGTCTTGGCGGTTGAGGCCGACTGACAGACAGGGTGTGAGGATCAATGTAATCGGATGGACGGCTTGTCCGTTTTCAGGAGGCGCACATTCATATTTATGTATAGAGAGAAAAAAGATTCAGCATTCATTCTAAGTACAGTAGCGCGAAATTACCTTGATAAGAAAGAGAAGGAAAGAAAATAGCAAGTGCCATGCGAGGACCCCTTGATCCGTTCTAAATTTGATGGAAACAGAAGACACCCTTCATTCAGAACAATGGCACTCCTTCGTGGTCTCTTATGGTGCGAATGAAGTAGTTCCAAAACGCCATGTTATGATGATAATTATAATAAGATGATAATGAGAGTCATCAGGATTGACCTCACAAGTCGCGACACCCTATCACTGCCCGTGCGATGAGTTCATCTGTAAATGGTAAGGCATGGGTCGTGGATGTCCATTGTCGCCCATTTGAGGATGCATCGGAGGTGGCGCAGCCATAGGAGCAGGCCTTGGAGTATGGTAGCCAGACACGCTTGTGCCGCTCGAGAAGCTCGAGTTGGTCCTAGGATCATAGCTGAAAAGATCTCTCTGCAGGCCTTCGATAATATGCATGTCAGTTCGAAGTGCGCTCGTCGCTGTTGCTGACTGTCGCAAGAACTGGATCGTCTTGTGGAACAGTGTTCGAAGCAATTCCTTATCGATATAAGTGTGGAGGATTGGGTCACAGAATGCAGCTGATAAGATTAACAGGTTGCCCCATTGTCTAGCACGAGGTCAGTTTGAGGTGCAGGCAGTTCGTAGGAAGGAGGACTCACGCGTGAGCTGTGCCGAAAACATTGGTGATAATCGGCCTCTTATCTCCTAGACCGTGAAAGGCACGGGTGCTTTCAATGAGCGCCTTGATGCCCTTCTTAGCCAACTCGACAATTTGAGGATCGATATCGCCGTGCGTTCTGGCTTTAGGGTGAATGACAGGTACCGTAATATCCTGTCGAAACTCGGAGCTGACGCTAGGAAAGTCGGGGCTTGATGCATGGTTCTTGATGGAGTGCGAGAACTGCAGAATTTGTCGGATGAATGGGCGATAAGTAATCACCTGGGCTCCCCAGTACTTTGCTCGCAATCTTGCTGCAGAATATCATCTGCGGGTGGATCATCCTCTCTGAATGCGAAGCTGGGGGCGACCCAATGCATGCCCGAGACAGCATCAGAAACAACGCCGACATTTCGGAACTTATCCTTGCCAGGTTTGGCCGGATCCTCGGGGGCGTAGAACATTCGGTGGATGCTGTTGAGATGAGTCCGCAGATATAGCTGTCCTGGGTAGCTGTCCAGGATACGCTGGTTGAACCCTTCCAAGAGACTCATGTTGGGGTGCGGCATATCATCTTCGTACGAGAGCAGTCCTGATGGAGGGAGTTGCATCTCTGCAATGAGATCACTTTCTAGCTGCAGGCACGTCCAGAATGTGAGAGCAAGTTGGTTGTACTTGGTTTCCTGAATGAACTCGCTGTTGCGCTTGATTCGTCGCATTTTGTCTAAGCTCCTATAATCTTGTTAGTCACTCCTGATCTGTGTCATACTAAAAGCTCCACCACTTACGGCCTCATGATAACCTGCAGTTTGTGGCTGGCCTTGTGAATGAAAGCAAAACTCTCCATTGGTCTACCCAGCTGGCCATGATATAACCCAGCAAAGATGTTGGCGTACACATTCTTCATATTGTTGTACGCACCACTGTGATTGCCAAGAATATCTGTAGCATACGCAAAGTACTCCAAGCCAGGTATCACCTCGTAGTTCTTCTGGAGACTGTAGACAGATCGAGAAGCGTCCATGCCATGGCTTGATGGACGGTTGTCAAGTTTCTTCTCCCTGTCCTCCGGCAGGCCTGATGAGTGCGAGTGGGATGGATATCTCGGGCTAGAGCGTTGGTTGGACGATAGTGGGATGGCTCCATTGCGAACGGCTGGGCTACCAGAGGGAAGAGGCTCTGTGGGAAGGACAGCATCAGGGACATTATCGCGGCGCAGACAGACTTTACCCAAAGCCAGAACTGTGAGAACCAGAGCGGTATGGATCGATCGATCGGGTCTACCAGTGCGTGGTGGCGCGGGTGTTGGTGGCTCGGAGTCATCCGGCCCTGGCGATCGCTTTCTCTTTGAGCCTGCAGCCTCTGGTATCAGCGAGCCTCCTCTAACAGCAACGGTGGGCTTTGATGTTTGTGGTTTTGCTGAACGTGGCTGTGATGCTGGGAGGTTATCCAGAAAGTGTCTGACCCAATAGTCTAAAAGCTTAGGTTGAATAATAGGGTGCATGTTGAGAATGTTTTCCTTAAAACTTTCCACATACGCCCACACTTTCGGCTCAGAGAAATCGGGATTACCATCTACCAAAACGCCTCCCTTGTATTCCACTTGATCTGAAGGGCTCAGTCCACCAAGCTGGCCCCAATCAGCCGCTGGTGAAGGAGATGCTATATCGGATGAATCGTCCGCCATATCCAAATTACCATGGTCGGTCGGTTCTCGAACTTGTCGCGATGTGTGAGAATCTTCACCTCGGCCATAAACAATCAGAACACCTCTGTTCTGTTCTTGGCTGATGGGATATTCGCTGATGTATCGGACACCTTCACGCTCGACATGATGTTTGGTAAGCTCACGAATCGAAGGCCATTCTAACAGCAGGCCTGCTAAAGTCGTATGGTTGATTGGAATCGCGGGCACTCCAGGGGGCACGAGTGGGCCAGGTTCAACCTCCATCTCATCCTCAGCCATCATACGCAGTGGCATGGGTTCCGATGATGGATGATCGCGATCGGTATCATTATAGTACTGGTCCACAGAAGCGCTGTTGGCAACGCAAGGCGATGCTGGCGCGCTTTTGTACTCGTCGTCCGCTGGTGGTTCTGTCGTTGGAGTTAATGTCGCAATATGCTGGGGCAAGAGGGATTCCATCTTGATCAATCTCTGGTCGGATCGCCCCAGATGCGACATGATCGAGTTAAGCGAAGTTTGAACTGAACCGAGACCTTCTAGAATGTCGGCTTGAGCCTTATCAGTCCTGTTTGCCAATTTAGTTGCAACTTTTACGTCAATGGAGCTTCTGAGAAACCTACGCCTTGGGCACTGGTTCGTAGTATTTGCATTCAACACCCTTTTCCTTGCAAGTTTTGCATGGTTTCGTCTCGTCGCACTTGGCCTTCAGCTGCCGGCAGCTGTCGCACGCCTGACTTCAGTTAGAACTTGCGCATGTTCAAGTCACATAAGGCCCTTTCATACCTGGGATGCTCGATTGTTCTTCTTCTTAGCCGGGATAGACGACGAATAGACAATATAGAAGGGTTCGTGAGGAATTGAAGAATGACCTCCATGTTGCTCGTAGGGCGTCTGATGAGGCACGGGGGTAGGCGGCGGGAAGCTGGGCGCACGATAGCCACCCGGTATCGGGGGCATAGAAGGCGCGCCTTCGTAATTCATGTGTCGCGGTGGGTTTTCGGGGTATGCGCCAAGAGGCGGAGGTGGCGGGAGATATGTTGTTGACGGCTTCCCTTCGGGTGCATAGCCCGTCGAGCTGGATTGGCGCTGATCCTCAGCTAGGTCACGCTTTATGGGAGGATCTCTTGGATCATATGGCCAACAGTATGGGTGATGCAATGGATGCGCCGGCGGCGGAGGCGGAGGCAGAGGTGGATGTTGCTGCAGTCCATGTTGATGCTGCTGTTGCTGTCGGTGATAGCCTTGGTCATGAGAATCAGGCTCTGGTCCCGGATAGTGACGAACGAGATCGTGATGCTGATGTGCAGACGCGGCCCCAGAGGGATTCGCCGGGACTGATGACAAACGTTAGACAGGTCAAGGAGAACAACACTGAGAAGAGCTTGGAGGAGGAAGGGAAGAACTATGCTGGACAGTACCGGCTGGAAGTGAATGAGTACTCATTTCGAAATCAGGCTGAAAACTTGTGGAATTTGGAGAGGGGCAACGTCATGGCGAACCACCGGGCCGCCTTGTCGGGTTGCACAGCATTTTAAGTCAATGTCCCTGCTCTGCATCAAACCCGGAACACCGGACAGACGGGATTGACCCCTCGTTTGCAGAAATTACGTACATTATGGTTATCAAGGGGATGATCTTGATTTTCCTTTCTGCACCCATGAAATGTAGCATGACCGCGTGCTGTTGGTTGCTTGTCCGAAATCCAACCTCGCGCACTTCTGCCCCATAAGGCAAGGTGACGTTTCAGGACCCACAAAAGCGTGGGATGTGCCGTTCGTGCCTCGAATGCCATTTCAGCTCCAAGCTTGGACCCGCGCGACAGGGGTCTTTGATCGTGTCTCGCCACACCCTGTTTGTGCGGACTGTCTTCTAAAATGCGGAACCAGGATCCTGAACGGGGTTGGCGCACGGGGCTGTTAGCGTATGCTCGCCCCCATTGCGCAACCCCTGACTGTTCACGTACATAAGGCTGCAGGATCACCAACATGTTCTCATCCCGGCCAGCCATGGCTGCATTCCGTTCTCCCGTACCTTGCAACTGCTTCCCATCCTCGAACCTGCATTGCGTGCCTTGCATTCGCGGGGGTCTAGGGAGAACGCTGGAAAGGTCGTTTACGCTACTGTATACGTGCTTTGCTTTAAACGAGTCTGAAATGTTTTACAATACAGTTCTAGTCTTTTTTTATCTATCTTCCTTTATTAATAGATAGTGCATGCATAGTACACATAGACGACATATGGAGTTTCTGGACAACGATTTCATAAAGCCCGGGTACTTGAAGTTCATCGGGCAGGGCGCTAGTAGCAGATTGTGCATTAGCTATTAGATCGGAGATAAGATTAGCGGCTGAAGGTACAAGGCTTGGCCAGCAACAGGGGTCTGTCACTGGTTTAATCCCTGTTCAAGCGACAGCAGTTTTTTGCTACCGGAACAATTAAACCCGACCCGAACCCAAGAATTTCTCAACTTAAGAATTTCTCGACTTGAGAATTTCTTGACTTGAGAATTCCTCGACTTAAGAATTTCTCGACTCCACACAGCAACCTCCCAGCTCCACACCATCCCAGCTCCACACTGACTCACAGTTTCCCACGGAGAATATCTCAATTTGGAAATTCATGTTCCCATGTCACAACACGGAAGCGAGTGTTTGGCTTCATTGGACAGTGTCCGGTGTATGGTTCGTGATCTCACCAAAAACCTTAGCTTTGATGAAATCGCCACTAGCGCGCATTTGTTGGCTAGGGAGGCCGCCATTCGTCGAGATTGGACAACGACAATACAAGCACTCGAAAACAAAACAAAAATCAAACCTTATTTTAGAAATCTACATGCATACATGAAATTTCTTTTTGGCGATCAAAAGGGCAACATGAAACGACAAGCTATCATTGGGGAGCTTCAAGATTTCGAATTCAAAGCTACAGTCCTCACCGGGCTGTCGTGTTCGGACCCAAGAACAATCGACAAGAGGGTCCTCGAGGCGATAAAAACCTTGTTCACTCTGTTTGACGAACACTACGACTTGGATTCCCTTTTTGCTCCAGTAATCGATGATATCCGGCGCGAAATGCTCTTGTATGCAGAAAAAAATCCCAAATGGCAATAGGTAAGAAGACATTATGATATAGCATTGTCATTAGCTAATGGACCAGCTCTGGAGAGTAGGAAACGTGGCCGAGATGAGAGCGATGAGCAGGTCGGTCCCCAAGTCAACCCGTCTTTCAATACCAACCTGTCTAACACAGTAATATTTGATAAATGTTCGTCCCTCATACACAGTTGCTCAGGACCTTCTAGCTAACAAATAAAGGGGCGGATGAGAGTTATAAGAAGTATAGCTAGCATATGCATAAGGATGCTGACAATTGCGTGTACCTGATCAACCCACTTTACGCATGAAGTTGGACCCCAAAATTCAGCATATATTAAGTGGTACTTCCTCTTCAATCTCATTGCTTCTGCAACCTACATACAGACGTGCACGCGTTTGTTTACCTCGTTGGTTGACACATATGATAAGCTTGATGTTAACCTCCCTCAGATCGCATTGGGTACGGTTCCTAACAGCCGAACTTCAGCCGCTAACATCAACCAATGGTTATTACATGGCCGCTAACATGGGTCGCGTTAGCATCAATCAATCACCCTTTACCTGGGAGGGAATACGGGGTAACAAATTCACGGTAACCTGCAATAATGATGGGATGCTAAGCAAAAATTCACTGCAAGTCACTTTCTATCAAATGCCCAACGACGATTAGCTTGCTCACTTATCGGGAGAAAAGTTTCTATCTAAGCCAAGTCGATAGTCCAGAGTATTTTATCCCGTCAACGGGTCTAACATGTAGCTGGATGTATGTACATGGGGTTAACATGACAAAGCTGACCTGAACACCCTGGATACCGCTCACAGTCTTGCCAAGTGCCTCAATCACTGAATGCAATCAAATCTCAAATCCTGAAGCATGTCAATTTGTTATTCTGCTGTATTAATACTCGTGGTGCTGTTTTCCCTGATGCTAAAAATCGAGGTATGTTATCAGATGATTGCCGTATTAGGAAGTCTTATCGATAGCCTGCTTACCTACAGATAAGGCTACGAGGCTGCGAACCCAGGCTGCACAAGCTCACGTGCGCTGCCCCTGAACAACAGAAGCAATTGCTTCAGCAATTTTCCGCGACACGTTTCCTTTCCCTCCATCTTCAACATACGCACGCTCAATCGCATGCCTCCTAATAGTCGTCCTCCGCGTCGCCCTGAGCGACACCGATTAGATCAACCTCAGTCCTCTTCCTCACGCGTTGAGCCAATGCCTGTTACTCCGCCTCCAACAGCCCCCGCTTTGGCTCCACTACCGGACCAAACACCAGCACCAACATCGGTCTTAACATCGACTTCAATATCGACTCCAACGCCGGCTCCAACATTGGCTCACACTCTAGCTTCGCCTTCGGCGTCGATGTCGACCCAGAAGCAGGGCCCAGTCCAACCAGTGCATAATTGGTACACCAACCCCAACAAGAATGATCTCGCGGCAGTCGGCCATGTCAAGTTCATGAACAAGTATTGGCCGAATGGCCAGGCTGGTTGGGCCAAGCGGCCCTTCATCCAGACTTTCCCACCGAGCACGCGCATTGTTAGTCAACTTCATAGCATTACGATCCTCTGCCTCCATTTTGGAATGGACCTGCAGGAACTATATGAGCCTGGTGGTTACATTCACACAGCTGTCAAAACTGGAGAGCCACTCAGGCAAACGAACTGCGGACAGGTTCTTGAACGTATCAAAAAGGACACAAACTTTAAGGGACCAGTGAACAGGTATATCTTACGCGGAAAACAGGATGGCAAGTTTGACAACGACATCTGTGGCTTTGACCCTAAGGAAGCCACCGAAGCCGAGCATTCTGATGACTTACCAACCATTGACACCATGGCCGCAGAGGCCAATATCAAGAGGCCCCTGGAAAGCCCCTCTATCCCCAAGTCAATCAAGCGACAACGATCCAACAGGACTACACCCGCCCCAGGCTCGAGTGCAGCAGAGTGGGTTGATCTTATACAAGAGGACAGTGACCACGACTCGCAGCCCGCCGCCTCACATCTCCACCCGATTGAGGATGAGGACAGGGCCAAACAGAAAATATCGGACCCCACTGAGTGGCTTTGCGATGAGAGTATCGACCGGAGTGTCAGGCAAATTTTGCTTTACCATAACCGCTCTAACTTTGCCTGCCGGCATCCGCTTTGGCTCGATGTGCAGGGAGTCAATCACGGGAAGAAAGAGCTTCGCGGCAAGTTTCCGAAAGACTCTAGAGTAGTCTTTTGTCCGGTGAAGACCTCCTCGCACTGGTCGTTGGTTGTCATCTATCACGAAAACGACAGATGTGTCAAAGCGGAGCATCACGACAGTATGGCTAGCCCTCATCGCACTCAGAACATCGAAAAGGCGCTTAAGGAAGTGCTGGGAGATACCAAGCTTCTCTTGATTGTAGGTATTGGATGAATCGTGCCCGAATTCGAATGCTGGCTGATCTTTGAAGGATGATTTTAAACAAAGGGATGGGTATAACTGCGGTGTCTTTGTCATCTCCGCCGTCGAACACTTAGTCCTGGGAAAACCGATTCCACGAGATTTGGATCTTGCCAAAGAAAGGCAGAAATGGCGGGACAGACTACCTCCTTCTCCCTTTCTCAACCGCGAGACCTCATTATCGCACAAGCTGTCGACCCTGGAGCCCCCGAAGCACCAATCCCTAGTGTCTGGAACCCATTCTCTAGCGCCCGCGTCAAGCTCTGACAATCCTCCCCTCGTCAAGGATGAGATTCTAGAGCGGATTCAACAGGTCAAAGACAGCATTCAGGGCAAGCAAAACGCCCTCAGTAAGATGCAAAATCGCGAGACTTTCAGAACAGGATTTGGCTCGACAATGGCCGGCGCTCGTGGATTAGTCGAAGGTGGCGACTTTTGGAACGACAAAGAAGAACAGAAGCAGCTTCTGGACGCCATTGAAGTAGTTCATAAGCTTCAGGAGAGGTTCGAGTCACAAGTCTTCCGTGGCGAGTCGAAGACCCAGGTTGATCAAGATATTAAGGATCTTAAAGTTCAGATGAATGATCTGCACCAGGAACGTGTCGCAATGATCCAGAAGGAGGCTCAAGAGGCCGAGGCCAAGGCCCGAGATTTGAAGCTCGCTCTACAGGAGGCCAAAAAAGCACAGGAGGAAGACACCACTGAAAGGGAAGAGGCGCAACACGATGCCGACCACACGGCTGCGCAACTTGAGAAAGCCGGTAGGGATCATTCGAGCAACGCTGGATGAATTCGAGGTCCTGAGCAAGGTCCGGGGTATGGACAAAGAACCGGGAGGAACAACCAAAACATGGAAGAGGAGCATTACGACTTCATTCCACTAAACGGAAATCACGGCATTGAAGAAAAATGGTTTAAAGTTGGACTGGAGCATCGACACAGGTCTTAAGAGAGCATGACATTGTAACATTAATATGGGATGGATATCGGAAGGTAACAGGACATTAGCATGGGATACTAGAGTGCCTTAGAGTCTGAATGGGTATGGTAGCTACTAGGCACCTTGGAGTGAGTTTTAGTGTATATTTTTATTTATTTCTTCTGCAATACTGTATCTATAAATGTTTTTTTTACTCTGGTCGCCGCCTACACTTGTTATTGATATCCATACAAATGAGCGATGCTACTCTGCTGAAGCCGATTATCCGAGCCATTGGAAGACTGTTGAATTGTGTTGATAGAATTGATGCTAGCAAATAGTGGTGTGTGGTAGCAGTATAGGTAAGAAAATACGACAAAGAGCCGACCATAGCAGTTCTGTGTTATATGAAACTGGAATCCTGCTATGATAGACCACGCTGGCGTGTACGTTGTTGGCTGAGTGATTGGTATTATGGCCGGCAAGAAGACGAAGTATGGTATGCTAATATGGTCCGCAATGTTAACGTGCCATACAAAGCCGTGTTAACATAATGGGTAATTGAATGTTAGAGACCATGTTAGCATTTGTGGCTGCACTAGCATTATTGCTAGCGTTAACATGGGTGACTGCTAACATGAGGCGTATGATAGCGCTAGATACTATGGTAACATGATATGCTCAGACGCTATGAGACATTTAATGCCGTCGTGATGCGAAATGTTAGATTAAATTAGGGGATATGTTTATATAGAATGCGGTGCTTCAATTGGTTAGACAATAACGCAGATCTATGCTAGCGTTGAGATGGTGTTATTCCTCAACAAGAGCTAACATCGTCCATGTTAACATAGCACTAGTAGCTAACATCGTCCATGTTAACACAGCCCTGTAGCTAACATCGTCCATGCTAACATAGCCCTAGTAGCTAACATCGTCCATGTTAACACAGCCCTGTAGCTAACATCGTCCATGCTAACACAGCCCTGTAGCTAACATCGTCCATGCTAACACAGCCCTGTAGCTAACATCGTCCATGTTAACATAGTCTCAGTACAGTAAAAATTACCAGAACTTGACAACTCAAATGCTGAGCAATTTTCAGCAATTTTCTAATCGAATCATAAGCGCTCCCGATGTAGGTTTTCCATCCTCCAGTATTTTGTCTGCATCCACGTCTCTCCAAGCCTGAACCCTTTTTTATTCAACGTTAGTGAAGAAGATGTATTCAAACAGGCTACCCGTCGACTTGATGCCATACCCAAAAACCCTTGAGAACGCCATCCGTGACGTCATTGGACCAAATGCAAGTTTTATCATAGAAGTAAGCCTTCATAAATTGATCCAGCTCCTCCAAACAACAAGGAAACCAACTAGCAATAGATGCGACACGTTTACACCATTAAGACCGAGGCGGAGATCGACCTGGTAAGTTATCGCACATCATGCCCCAAGAGACGGTAAAAACATACTAATTGCTACTAACATAGAAGGATATATTTTATGAAGACCCGAGCATATGCATTATAAAGTCGAAACTAGGATGATTTGATGTGTACTGGATGAGGTCGCGTTTGGTTTAGAGTAATAAACTCAATTCGTGGTAGAGAATGATTTGCTCGTCAAGCATTTCGGTCGTATTGTCTTTTTCCTGGCGATTTGGACTACATCATGAGTCATACTACGTAGCATAGTATTCGTGTGACCAGACAAAGGGTAGTAGGTCACCTTAGCGCGCCTACTCATCGGTGTCTGGCAAAACGCGATACGGGATAATACCGTGATCAAAATTCTATCACGAGTGGTAAAGCATGGAAGGGCTGCCAGTATTAGCCGTTGGCTGCCGTTAGGCTTTGGCGGGTCTCTCTTCTTTGTTTAGGCATCAAAAAGCTACGTCATTTGCGTCACTGGCGAAGGAGTCTACCCCTCAATTACCCTGCTCGTCGCGTCTGGTTTGGCCTCACCCGATCGGAGATTGCGAGGCAGTGGCTACCCACCCTCGGCACAGCGATAAATGATAAACGTACAATTCAAGCTCAACTTGCAAGAAATAAACTCGTGTCGTCCTACAGTTTTTGCACAGGATAATGGTGATCTAAACCTTTATCCTTACGCTCAGGCTTCCCGGGTGTACACAGCTGAACGAGCAGGTTATCACTCCCAAGTGTCCCGGAAAAATTGACCTGGCAATCGCAGTACGTCCTACCATGTCCATTACCAATACATGACGCAAAAAGTTCCAGTTCTGCTTACGGCAGAGCTTGCTTCTGGGTAGTCGGTATCCTCCCCGCATCAAATCGAGCTGATTCAGGGCAAATCTGCTTTCCAAGCGAACCACCGGCAGAGACCTGGCTTGATTACTGCCAATCAGAATAGATTTTGGTTACAACTGTGCTCCTTCGCGACCAGGCGAGCCTGGCGTCGTAAACTCTAGCTTCCGTAACTGACCCTTAGTTCAATCAGTTGTATTTTCACCGCAGTGGCGTATCGTTCGTTAGCGCTTGTAATCGAGCGGTCGGTCGGGGACGAGTTTGAGAATAAGGAAATCTGTGTCGGAGAGCACGATTTAGGCTCTCTAGCCGTCCGTATGCGAAAGGGAAATTGTTGAAAGGAAGCTCATAGA
>PVPY01000492.1:0-140911 GCA_002982035.1 Fusarium algeriense
TTTCCAACGTCTGGGTATATATAGGCCAGGAGCGGAGAGGAAACTCGGACAGATGACATCCCTCTTTAATCGAGACCAACGTTAGGGATGTCGGAAAGATTGATGCCTGCGGGAGCGGCTGGTGCTCGGATGTCGAGAGATGAGTCGTATGCGATCATCTCAGCCAAGATGTCTAATATGGGCTATACAGGTGTCAGAAAAGACAAATACAATGGCTTATGCTCGCGGTCATACCTTGGGAACAGTGCTGTCGTAAATTCGGATCAAGTCACCAGGGGCAGGGTAGACCTTGAGGCCCTTGTAGAAGGCCAAAGCAGACTCGAGAGCCTTAGAAGCTGCAGAACAACAGTCAGCGAGTTGCTAGTAATATCTGGAGCAAGGTGATTCGTACGATCTTGACTGAGCATCTCTCCGGCCATAACCTGCTCGTTGAAGAAAGCTTCCCGCTCCTCAACACCAGTAGGGAACCCCTCCTCCTTGGCCTCCTCCACTCTCATGCGAATGCTCTGGCGTTGTTGCTGAGTAGAAGCCTCTGCCTCCTCCTTTGCAACGCGAGCCTGCTTGCGCTCGTTCCTCCTCAGGTTTCGGCGGAACTCGGCCTGGTTTCGACGTTGGTAGTCGAAGTAGATGGCATAACCTGATCAGAGGGCATCTTCATTAGCCAATGTGCACCGTAGCCTCGTTGGTCCGTGACTGATGGGTTGCATTGTATAACACAATTTCATAGAACGGTATGAATGGCGCAGTCTTACCGACAATGGCGGTGGCGGCGGTAGCAACGGATGCCGTCACGAGTGTGGTGGGCTGCACCATTTTGGAGATTGATGATGTAGATGAGGAGGCTGCAGCTTGGGTAGGCCGTAATAAGCAAAAGACCGGATATATTCCCACCGTATCAATGACAATGGGTAAGTCTGGGGCTCGAGATGTTGCTTGGCGATGTCGGAGACCAAGAGACGGAAAATATTACGTCTTCAATGCTCGAGGTCGGGTTTATTCTCTGTTTGAGCGTCGGGAGCGGCAAGCTTTAGTCGTTCGCGATAAACCAATTTTTTAGAACCGGAGCAAGCACATGATGTGGCGCTAAGCCTATTTAGGTCCGAGGTTCGAAGCTGGGAGTTCAGTATAGATAATTGAAACAGTGATAAGAAAAGAAACTCAATTAATTGGATTCCCCTACATGTCCAGTAGCAAAGTCTTCATTTCTATAGTTAATTTTCAGAAATTAAATCTGCAACAGAATGTTTTAAACATGGTCTGTCTCATTGATGCTGTCACAACGAAACCCACGTAACAGACTGAGGCTGGCTTGCTGGGTACGTACCCCACCTCCTGATGCACCAGGCTTCCCATTCCAGAGGTAGCTGCTTCACTGAAGAGACCCCGACGATTACACATACAGCTCATGGAATAGACCACCCGTCGGCTGGCGCCAAAAGCCAGACAAGCATTTAGATCTCACTTGAGGCTTCACTCACGTTATAGTACTGGTTTGCAGTTCCAGGTCGATAACATCTTTCATTCCCAAGCTCGAAGCTTCCGAGTCTCTGTTCTAGTGACACCTCGCCCAAGATGGAGGATCGCAACAAGATATCCCTCCGCAGTGGCAAGAGAAAGAAGAGGCCTACTATCAGCGCTCCTCGTCAGATCTCAAGCCCGATTGCTCAGGATGATACAAACAGGCCAGCTCCTCCAGGCGAGCCTGGTCAAGCTCGTCCTCGTCCGCGCCCTCCCCCGATGGCTGGTGGAAAGGCGAGTCTAGTAGAGAAGCTATCTCTTGTTTCGCCATACTAACACCGTTATATAGACTTCGGATCTTGTGAAGCGACGATACTCAACACGATTTAACCAACTACCCTCAGGTCCCAATGGCGCCGCACCTCCAATGCCGCAGATGCCCTCTCTTGGTAATTACGAGCCTCGCGAGACTGCTGCCGCCATCAGAAAACCTCCCTCGCGTGCGGGTCCCGGAGTCGCTCCAGTCGTCGACATTAAAGGTCTCCGGGATCCTAAGTTGAAACCAGATCGGTATGTCCAGGCTGCCTTGAGCGATGCAACCGAGGATCAAATCCGCGAATTCGAAGATTCGTTGCGCAAGGTCAAGACGCGTGTGGGAATGGACCTACAACAAAGTGTTATGCAAAACAGGACACAGTTTATCAAAATCAGCAAGGAAGCAGAAAAGCTAAAGAGCGAGATGAGGAACCTTAAGAACTTCATGTCAGAACTCAAGGTCAACACGACAGCTATGAGAGCAGCCGCTGCCAAGAACGATGAAACGATGCCCGGAGATCTCGCAAGCGCCCCTGGTATAAGCAGCAGAAGGGATAGGCGTACCTCTATCGCCGATAGAAGCGCGATGTGGAACTCACAAATGCAGGCCTTGTTCAAGGGTGTGGAAGGATCGCAAAAGTTCCTCCCTAACACGGCGGGACGACATGTTGTCCAAGATGCAGGCCCTTGGATCGAGCTTGACAATGCTACATACAAGTCACGCCGAGCGATGCAGATCTTTCTGCTAAACGATCACCTCCTCATCGCATCGCGTAAGAAGCGAAAAGCAGATGCGCCGGGTTCAGAAGCACGAGGGCCAATGATGAAGTTGGTGGCTGACCGTTGTTGGCCACTATTAGATGTTGAAGTGGTGGACATGTCAAGCACTGGAGAATCGTCAAGTAGCGGACGCAATAAGCTTGCGGATGCCATCATGGTTCGGGGTGTTGGTCAGGAATCTTTCATCTATCGGACGGAGAAACCCCAAGACCCCGAGAAGAAGCAACTGCTCCTCAATGTGCGCAAGGCTATAGAACAGCTGCGCAAGGGCCTTCGATCGGAGATGGAAGCCAACAACAAGGCGCGTGAGACGATCAACTACTTCGCCTCTCGCGATCCCGGTCTTCTCCAAAAGACAGAGCTCCTGGCCACGCTGTCGGATATCAAGGATATGCTCATTGAAGTTGATGGCAAACAGCAGAACTTGCGCTGGGTTGAGAGCGAGATGGATGATCTCGATATTGACATTGCGATGCAACGATTCGAAGACGCTGTAGCTCGTGTTGAGAAGCTAAAAGCGATCGCCCGTGGTCTGAAGAACCATGCCATTGCTCAGGACTTCATCAATTTCAAGGTTGGCGAGCGATGTGCCAAGTTGGCAAACATGATTGTCCGTGAGCTCGAATTGACGCACGATAACAATACAAAGACGAGACGCAATGTCAGCTGGTTGACGAGACTTGGGTTTGAAGATAGCGCCAGAGAATCGTATCTAGCAGCGAGAAGTGGCATAATTCACAAAAGAGCCAGGTGAGTTATGTTACAAATTAAATCAGACGGCATGCTAACATGTATCAGACAATGCATCTTCCAGGGAGATTTGCATTTATACATCTGGGAACTCTCGTTTGTGTGCTTTATGGTTATCCATAACACAGTGCAGTGTTTCCAGTCTTGCTTCCCACCGCCCATGATGAGTGTATGTGTCAAATGGGCCAAGGAAGAAGTAGACGCATTTAATGTCATCCTGGCGCGCCAACTTAGTAGTACGGAGCCGAGAGGACAGGTTTGGTCCCAGTGCATGGAGAGGGCAAAGGAGCATTCCAAGCTGTTATCTGAAGTGGGCCTTGACTTTGAGAATCTGGTCGGAAAGAACTTGTTGACCTTTGAGCCTGTCGAAGGGGAAGCTTCTGTCGGATTGGGATTGTCATGAACAGGAGGTTTAAGGCGTTGGTTGAAGTAGATAGATTGGTTTGTGTTGCTGACATGTTGGTTACTTTGTCAGCGTCGCAGAATTACTCGTATGGCAATACCCAGGCTGGAATTGGAGAGCCATTGTAGCAATTATCGAAGAAATGAGTTGGTTGAAGTAGATAGATTGGTTTGTGTTGCTGACATGTTGGTTACTTTGTCAGCGTCGCAGAATTACTCGTATGGCAATACCCAGGCTGGAATTGGAGAGCCATTGTAGCAATTATCGAAGAAATGAACCTAGTTAAAAGCTGGTTATGATCAGATTATGGCCCAAGTTATGTTTGATGTAGCTGGTATTGGATGAATGTCAAGCCACACCCGTCTTCAGACAAGCTTTGGGTTGCAGCCAAGGTACATTAACTTTATGACGACACTTGCGGTCGAACGTTGGTTTGATAAATCTCGAAAAATCAATTAGCAACAAAAGCTGAGCGGGCAGAGACTTCAATTTTCATCGGTCTTCTGCCACCAATGCAGGGGAGTAGAAATAACCATTCACATACTGGCATGAAGCTGATATTACGCCACATGAGGCGCTACCTATGCATTCAAAGCCAAGGCTGGAAAGTGGAAGTGGAAGGGGCAAACACTGGCGCTGCGCTGGCGCTGCCCCAACTTGGCGTACGTGCTAGGCTGTCCCGTCCTAGGCCTGGGCTGGTAGTTAACCACCAACATCATCCATCCCTCCCTCCTCCTTTCGCTCCCCATCATCATCCATCACCTAACCACGCCCACCAAAAATTCTTCACTAACGAGTTTCGCGCGTCCTCGTCATCCTGCGCCTTTTCCGCATACTCTTTTATTCTCGCGATAGAACGATTTAGCGACAGGAACTGCTGCTGGTGGTATCGGCAGCTGCTGATTATTTCATCTCCCTTGTTTCCCTTTTCTCCTCCCCTGACGACCGCCGCCTTTGTGCCTCGTGCGGCGTGCCCCACCCGGCTTCTCGCGATTCAGACCGCATCAACGTCATTTCAACCTCACTCCCGCAATCAACACATCTCAATAACCGGCTCGACACCGCTGAGCCATGGATACCAATATGGAGGACGTTGGGCGAGCGCCCGCTGAAGCTTCACCCGTGCTCAACTTTGAGCCTACCACGATCCCCACCCTCGATGGTTGGATTGAGAGCTTGATGTCTTGCAAGCAGCTGGCCGAGGCTGACGTTCAGAGACTGTGCGATAAGGTGAGGAGGCTATCGCTTGGAGGAATGCAGAGCTCAATCTGAAGTGTGGTGCATTCAACATTCGAGTCGCGACCAAATTGACGTGCATCATACTCGACTAGCTCAGCCTCTCGCGTGATGCAACCAAATGCTAATCTGTCATGTAGGCACGAGAAGTTCTGCAGGAGGAATCGAACGTGCAGCCAGTGGTACGTTGATGGCATGCGCCGGCAAGCAAGGTGCTTGAGCTGATCGTGTCTCGCCAGAAATGCCCCGTTACCGTCTGCGGTGATATCCACGGTCAATTCCACGACTTGATGGAACTCTTCAAGATTGGTGGACCCAACCCCGACACCAACTACCTATTCATGGGTACCCCTCCGTCATCCTCCAGCTTCACAAAGTCGATACTTACTCTTGATAGGTGACTATGTTGACCGAGGCTACTACTCTGTTGAGACCGTCACACTTCTTGTCGCCCTCAAGATCCGATACCCTCAACGAATTACAATCCTCCGAGGAAACCACGAGTCCCGTCAGATCACTCAGGTCTACGGCTTCTACGACGAATGCCTCCGTAAATATGGAAACGCTAATGTCTGGAAGTATTTCACCGACCTCTTTGACTACCTCCCCCTCACTGCCCTGATCGACAACCAAATCTTCTGTCTTCACGGTGGTCTCTCCCCGAGCATTGATACTCTGGATAATATCCGAGCTCTTGATCGTATTCAGGAGGTTCCTCACGAGGGTCCCATGTGTGATCTCCTCTGGTCAGACCCTGACGACCGATGCGGCTGGGGAATCTCCCCTCGAGGTGCGGGGTACACATTCGGACAGGATATTTCAGAAGCTTTCAACCACAACAACGGCTTGACCTTGATTGCGCGAGCTCATCAGCTTGTTATGGAGGGTTACAACTGGTCTCAAGACCGAAATGTTGTTACCATTTTCTCAGGTATGCTAAGCACGTGAGGCGCCGGCTTCTGTACAGAATTAACATGACTTCAGCTCCCAACTACTGCTACCGATGTGGTAACCAAGCTGCTATCATGGAAATTGATGAGCACTTGAAGTACACCTTGTGAGTCAATACCATATTAATGTAAACATGTAAGCTAACCATAACCAGCCTGCAATTCGATCCATGCCCCAGAGCTGGCGAGCCCATGGTCTCAAGGCGTAAGTGGCACCCATAAGCTATCAAAACGACTAGGCTGACTTTTAACAGGGACACCCGACTACTTCCTCTAATCTTGTCACGTATACCCACGTTTTACCAAGCTCGAGTCGAATGTCGGAGCGCCATGCCTGGTGCGACCACGCCAGTCTCAAGTCCATCGCAGCTCGGCCATGTACGATTTCACGACGAATTCTTCGAACGAAAACAGAACTCTATGGAGCATGGATTGTACGGATATTGCGTCTTTGCTTATGGCGAGCTTCCGAATGTCGCAAAGCTATCATCACTTTGGGAGCAACATAATATCGTGCAGGAAAGGGTTTGGTAGACTTGATTGCGGCGCCCATCTCATGGCTGCTTAGATACGCATATTTGAGTTACGCGCTGTAAGAGAATGAAACACACATGCATGATCAACCCTGTTCTGTGCGTTCATCATAATATGAGAAGTGAGGCAATTAAAGAGCCGGTTTCGTCATCTCTTTGGTACACAAGAGGTTCCTTGCCTAAGGCATCACTCCGATCAGGACGTGATGGTTGTAGATAGTATCCGTAATTCTTTGCTTCATGTTGATATGTTTGGCCAGTCCTAGTTATTGATTCGAATATTCTCACAGATTGGTCTGTTCAAAGACCTGTCTCTTATAATGCTGAAATATGATGAAAGGGGTTACTAGGCGATACGTTGTCCCAAGATTAAATTCGACTCATAATGCCTGGGAAGTATGTAACGGAAGGTTTACAATTTCATGGGGCGCAGCCACCCCTATGAGAACTCTTGACAGAACAGGCTGCGGTGACGCAGCAAAAACGGGAGCACAGAACCCCTATCCATTATGCGACCGCAAATTCCGATGTATTACCAATAATATACTCCTGTAACACGGCATTTGACATCAAACGGTCTCCTCATTAAGCTCCTTCTTCAAGCCTGCCTCCCAGTTTCTCTGCTGCTGGCGTTGATCTGTTATTCGTGGTCGCTCATCGTCACCAAAAACCTCCTCTTCGGTATTGACACAGTACATGCGGTCTTCAGGCTTATTATTGCGGCCAGAGTAGTCACCAGGGCCATGGCTACCGTCGGGGATGTGAAAGCGTCGATCGAATCGCGAGAGAGCATACGAGAAGACAATGATGATCTCAATGACGTAGTTGAAGCAGTAGTAACATGCTTTGCTGTGATACCAAGCTGGATCGTTCATAGGGCGTAGTTTGAAGGATACACCGGTCCTGAACGCGGCACCCAGTGTAAGTAGGGCACTTGTGAAGACAAGAAGTCGGACTTTCGTTCGCATGCGACCTTGTCCGAATTTGTCCATTGGTGCCCTTCGAGGTATGGTGAAGCAGACTCCGACGATGGGTAGTGGGAGAAAAGCGAGGATGGCAAGAAAGGTGCTACCGGTGAGTTGAATATCGCGAAGTTGCTGCTTCGTATGTTTATTGAGAGTGTAAAAGTTATACACCACGGCTGTAATTACCATGACAAGACTTGCACCAACGCAAAAGTACAAGAACTTGAACGCTAGTGAAGCAGGTTTGCTCCATCCAACGTGTGGATGATACGCCCTCAAGATGCGCTGGGCAAAGATGAGATTGACGACGAACAAGAGCACAACACCTGCGCTTGCAAATACTTGCGCGGCGATAGCAAGACTGGTGTCGTGTGAGTTCGAAGCCCATGCGATTCTCAAGACGTTGGCGACGATACGGGCCATGCAAAAGCCGAAAAGTAGACCGCTGAGGATGAATTTGTGGGATCGTTTTCTGTTTAGTTGATATATGGTCATGTTGAGAATGGCACCACCGACGAAAAAGGCCAGAATCACAGCACAGATGGGGTCGTCGACGGTGGGTGTAGGTCTGCCGCCAAGGCCAGCTGTCTTGGGCAGATAGGGAGGTCCCTGGGGAGGCATCTCACCTGAGGTTTGCGAGGACATTGAGTTGAGAATGTCGTGTATTTATGACAATGACTTGTGCATCAGAGCAACAGATGTTGAATCAATCGAGTCTATTCGTGATGAGTACCTTAGATGAAAGGTCTCAAAATGATGAATGCAAGGACAACCTGATCAAGTTGAACACAAATCTCCCGACAAACAGAAGGGTATTAACTATATACATATCTCCATGGGGATGCTCATTCTTCACAAACGCCAACCCAGACACTCGGTATCGGTCATCGGCGTCGCGAATCAGCAGGTTAAGCGGCAGATCACCATTGCCCCGTTGCCGTTTTGGGTAATGTTGAAGACGGCATGTCGGAGGTTGACTTGAGCGCGAGAGAAGCGAAAAGGATATGATTGGTGAGCTTAGACTTGAGGCTGAATCTAAGCAACATTAACACTAGAGCGAGTGTGGATTTTGGATATGCTGATTGGCGAGGTTTTGGGGGTGAGGTCGACGGACCTTTCGTCATCGGTTTATTGTGAGATCGATACCGTCGAAGGATCCCGCAGGATTACAAGGGGAGATATGCAACCTTTTCTTAGCTCCGAAAGCTCTTAATCTCTATCAACTTATCCTAATATCAAACTGTGAGGTTATTCAGTGCCAGCATCAGGGTGAATGAGTCCCGATCTTATCTAATGACAATACGACAATAGGGTTTCATCGCCCGAAGCCAAATACACGCCAAGCTTTTCTCCAATACCCTGTGCCCCTGCTTCAGCCCTACCATTATCTCCAACATCTGTGGAGATCAACTGCTTCAGTGGGCATTCTTTATGCTTCTGTGCTGGAAAGGATTACAGGAACCTATGAACACGAACATAGTCCTTGAATTGATTTCGTCACAAAATCAGGGAATAAGGTGAAATAGCAAATTCTTTCGTCGAAGCTAATCAGGTCCATGAGCGAATTAGAGCAGGAATAGTTAGAGAATTGATAGCGTGTTGGTGAGGGAAAGTCAAATGTTTTTATTTTTTTATTTTTTTTGAATCAAGACTACCATCCATAAATACAGTATAACTTCTCCTTGCTGGGTTCAATTCCATCACTGTGAGCCATAATTCATTTGACTATTGACCCTCTTACCTCCACTCCTTCTGGGAAGAGCCCGTTTCTCGACAAAGATCCTGGTCACGTCTGTCGTTGAATCGAAGTTCTGAAGTAATCGAAGCCAGCGTAGTATGAAACCTAAAAAGGACATTTTCCCCATTGTTAGCCCCACGTGAACGTCACGGGTCAGCTAAGTTGCTGCGGTCTGGAAAAAAAACCCGAAGGGATAAGAATGTACCCGACTTCCTCTCCCCAAAGCTTCACTCTCAGAAGGATGAACACTTGTCGTCGCCGCGCAATATGAGCTACTAAATATGCGCTCGGTAGATTTAGCTTTCTTCACTGAATTCCACCTGGGTCATCGAGGAAGTGCATACCTGAGATGCAAAACTCATCAGTGATGAGACAGTGCTGTATCTGTCGAACCGGGCTCAGGCCTGGCGATGGAACAACAGTGAAAACGTCTTCTGAGATGAGCCAACTATATAAGGTGGCTGGGTGGTAGAAGATACTAGTAAGTGATGACGACGAGTGTCGTAGAGCGAGACTATGGACTTGCAAAGGATGATCAACGGACTGTGGTGGATGGGTTGGGAGCAAGATGAATAGCAAGAAGAGTAAACCGACTGACATCTGAGAGGCAAGTCCGAGCAGGTGAAGAAGATGAGAATGAAAAGACTCCGGAAGGGGTTTTTGTAGTCGAACGCAGTAGAAGTCGCAGTTTCTGTGTCTTCTCATGATGGAGCTATTCCTTCCTACAGGATGACTTGCGTTCCCAGTATAGGAAGCCAGGACCATGGGAAGAACAACATGAGTTGGCTTAGTTCACCATACTTTCCCTTGCTTTCATGTCTATCGAGCACCTGCCCCTCATGTCGTGCTGGTTCTGTTGACTGCTTGGTAAGTGTTGGCTACCTACCAAGAGATTCTACTTTTGTTTGCGGATATCGGGTTATTTACCTGCTACGAAGAGACCTACCTGGTACCATAAACTACCTTCCGGTTGTTATGAGAACAAGAGTCCTCGCTATTTGTTCCAAATTAACAGAGAAAGTGGGAAACTCGGTCTTGTCCCCTTCCGCATCCCAGGACAGGAACGCGACTCGCTGACTCTTCCCGCCTCTTGAGTTCTCTCCCTTCGCATTACCCTTTCATTTCACTTTCAATTTTAGGAGTTTTGGCCTCTTCAATTGACGGAAGGTAGCACTTGTTGCCACAATTTCCTGCCATCATTAGGTATCTGCCCAAGGTGCCTAAGGTACCTTAAGTAGCGATGTCATCCCAGCCTTCACCTCAGCTCTCGTACCATAGAAGGAAGAAATTAGCGCAAGGCTCTTGCTGCTCTTTTTAGGATCCAAGCATTTACAAATGTAGCTTGTATCAGAAATGGTTTATGGGTAACCTAATCATAAGCATCTAATATGATGGTTTTCATTCCAAAAATTACCAAAGATAGAAAGGACAAGTTCTCTTCCCTTTGGCCATGCGTGTTATTTCTAGCCACAGTTGTGACTTAAATTTCAACTGTTAATTCCTTAATCATTCTATCCCGTCACTAGGTGGCACTTGCCGACAACTTCAAAAGTTTCGGATGGCTGCCTGAGTGATTCATGAGCTGCCAGGCACTGCCACACCTATGCGCTTCTCTTTTCCCCCTAGCCTTTTTGTTTCTTTCACCTACCTTTAGGTAAATAGGATATAGAGAAAGCTAAGTTAGGGAATAATTTTAAGTAAATAACGTTTTATAAAAAAAGTTTTTTAAAAAATTATTAAAGAAAATAATTTTTAATACTTTATATATCTATTTTGAACTTGATATTAGATTTCAAAACCCTTGGTAAGACTGGCTATTTCTTAAGTAAGTACCTAGGCTTGTTTATCCTTCTGCCTTCCATCTTCCTTCATTATTCATCGCGCCAACGCTTTCTTAGTGCAAACAAGATGCCCTATATCGCAGACACCCTCTTGGACCTTTACGCAAGGGTTCAGAACCTCGTCGATAGGTCAAGGAGATCATGGCTTGCGGCTCGAGAAGCATGGAATGAGGAGTTGCCTTTCCAGACTACGGCGAATTCGACTGCTACAGACGTACTGGTGCTCAACAAAGCAACTCGGAAACAGAAAAGGAAGGAGGCCAAGAATAACATTTCTCACTATCAACTTGGGTCATCTATCGACATTTTTATCAAACCTTCGGCAGAGGCTATTGCAAGAGCTGAAATTGTCGCTGATATGTCCAGTGATGGCTCTCGGATGATTTTCTGGACCGATGCTTCGAGAACCAAACTCTCTAAAGGGTGCGCCGCGGTGTTTCGAATTGACTCTAACTGGATCCGCATCACCACACGAGGACACACGACTCCCACTGATATTGCAGAACTTGAGGCTGTCAACCTCGCACTGGATTACGCAGCGCAAGTCACTCGAATGCAGGAGAAAAGTGGCGATTTCTTACAGTCTCTCGAGGTGTTTACCGACAGTCAAGCCGCTTTGCATCTCTTGAGGGTGAAGAAGCTCCCAGTTACCACTGGGTCCCACAGCAACGGCCAAGGCAGCAATCCTTATTCGAGAAAGCAGATCAGAAAAAGGGCAGTAGAGAAAGCCTGGCTCAGATTGAATGAACTCAAAGAAGCCGGAGTGGCCATCGAGCTGCACTGGGTCCCGCGGGGCAAAGTTACGGGCAATGTTATTGCTGATAAAGGGGCAACGCTCGCAAGAATGGGGCTATCTCAGTACATTTCCAACGATGCTCTCATTGAGTTTTTACCAGCAGATGAAGAAGTCAGTGGCGAATGGGGAATGCCTGGGTAAGTAGCTCTATGTCTCCTTTGCTGCAGCCGTTCTACTTGCCAATCTCGATGATTGCAAAACGCCTTACCCTCAGGGTGCAAGACTTGAGACCTTGAACCAGAGGGTGGGAATCCAACGAGACAAAGAGCCTGTTAAGTGTGCCTAAGTGTACCTAGGCATTTTCGTCACTTGGGATCACAATCTCAACTTTTCTGGCCTCCTCTAGAATGCGACACCGGTAGCTGACTGATTATGATCGGGTAGACCTCTCAAACCAATGTCGGTTCCGAGTACACGAATGGCACATAAAGTTTCGGAAATTCTCACTGCAAACAAAGAAACCGACACCAGCAAGAACGAGCCTGTACAGACATCCGAGGAGCAGCAAGACCGACAAACCCCTAACCACGATGATTGACATTTCATCTGGCAACGCAGTTAAGCAAAGTACGTTTGGAAGCAATCAACACACAATATAATATTCTAATACTCTAGTCGTATTCTAGTTTATTTGCGCTGAATTCTGGAGCCCGGGAATTTCAGTTGCTATGGCGGATTTAATGCCTCACACATCAAAGTCTTGATGTATCAGGCTTATGCGGGGGATAGCTACAAGGCATGGTTAGCAAAGCCAGGCAATGAGGATTGATACTTACTCGGTATAGCCGTGTTGATCCGGCGTGTAGAAAAGTGAACGATCATATTTAGTCAACGGCCAGCCGTTCTGAATTCGGGCTGGCAAATCGGGGTTTGCTGTTGCTAGCTCAATACAACATCTTGGGGATTTTCGATCAGATAACTTACGAATAAAGTAGCGTCCAAAGGCTATAAGATCATCTGTCCGAGATGCATGCATAACTGCAGTGTCAGGTGTATGGCCTCCTGCCACAACAAACTTGACCTCAGACCTGCCGACAACTTTTCTAATAGGGGCGAGGGTTTCGTTCTCTTCTAAGGCACTGTCAGGGATATCACTACCTCCATTAATCCTAGGCTCGACAGCGTGAATGAAGGCCAGAGAAGGCTGAGCCTTGACGATGGCTTCTGCCCATGGGACGAAGACGGCTAGAGGTTCGGCCTCACGCATGCCTTGGAATCTCGAAAATGGGCTCATGCGAATTCCAACACGATCTGGGCCGATAGCTTCACAGACAGCATTAAGGACTCTCAATGGAAAGCGGAAGCGGTTTTCAAGACTACCACCGTACGAATCCGTACGGTTATTGCTGTTGGATTGGAGCTATGCAGTTTTAGACACAGTTCTTGGTGATGGTATACTGAACTCACGAATTGATCCATGAGCTACATGGAACGTTAGCTAATGAACATCAAGAATCATCTTTCTTTGAGGCTTACATATCCATTTGCGCCGTGTAACTCAACTCCGTCAAAGCCGGCCTCGATCGCATTGAGAGCAGCTTGTCGGTAGTGTCCCACAAACCGATCAATATCGGATTCAGTCATGACGGTGAACTTGGCAGGCGGTTCGACAGACCCAGTACCCTTCACATCAAAAGGCACAGAACCCGCACTCCAAACATGAGGAACAATCTTCGGATTGGCAACTCGACTATTTGGTCACAGTCAGTACCCAACTTCGATACATGCATGATGGGCATTGGGGTATGAATTACCCTAAGGCCCAGAGCTGGCAAAATATGAAGCCTCCCTTAGCATGCACAGCGTCCGTTATGGCTTTCCATGCTGCTATCTGCTTTTCAGAGTAGAGGCCTGGTACACGGGACATTCCACCAGCCTCGTGAGCGATAAATGTGCCTTCAGATATGAGCAGACCACCAAGAGATGCTCGTTGAGCATAGTATTCGGCCGCATAAGGTGCTGGGACTGACGTAGTCTCATCTGCACGTCGTCGAGTCAAAGGAGCAAGCACCACTCGGTGCTTAAGCTCGACTTTTCCTACCTTGACTGGAGTGAATAGCTTCGTCGTTTCTTTGGGTGTCATGATGTACGTCTGGTGATGTTGAATAGAAGGTGTTGGATTTGAGAACAGGAGGCAATCAGATAATTATCAATGCCTGTAAATTAGTACCGCATGGATTGTGCCTCGGCTCAGATTACCCTCCCGGCATTTAGTATAGTTTGAGCCGACTTTTGCGGCGCATATCAACACTTATAGGAATATCATGCATGTTTATGCGCATATACCTTCTGAAATTTTAATGAGAGAAAAAAAAAAAGTATACTGCTCCAACTCGAGTGTCTGACTCTGAATCAAAGTTATAATGCCTAGAACCAAGGAATAGTGTAGGGTAGCTTTTTTGGAGTTGAAACAAATCATGAGTTACCTAACCTATATCTCGAGGAGTTCCACCAGCTTGGCCGTACAAAGAGATACAAGTTTGGCCAACATAAAATTACGTACGATTCTCATCACTTGGCCTAGACCGCCATGCAGATCACATCTAAAACTCATGGGAGATATAATGCCATCGAGCTTGCTAGTGGTTTCTAGGTTCGAATTGCTGGATGAGACAATGATAGATTGAACCGGAGACGCGATTGGTTCCTCAAATTATTGATAATCAATCTACAGGTCCAAGCACTTGACCAGTCAAATTCAATCCAAGAACTCCAACAGCGCTTAGGCACATAGAAAGTATAATGACGGGAAAGCATTGACCGACAAGTGCATTAATATCTCGGTGGCTTGCAGTTTTACACTTTTAATCCTAACATGTCTCACATTCATTCTGCTGCTTTGCTCCGTGCTCCATGCCGATAACAGCATGTTGATCAACACATTACCACGAAGCTCACTTCGCTTGACCGGTAGTGGCTTTTAGACAGCGATAGCGCATCCTCGTTTCGACAGACACTCCCTAAAGAGCGACGGAAAACAGGGTCACATCGTGGCATGGCAAAGCGGTTCGCGATGTCCCTAGCCCAGGTGAAACGCGCTCTCCAGCGAGAGCAAGGATTGGACAAGGGCTGGAAATTAATCTGCAGGAACCCGAGCTTGTTCTCTCTGTACGTACCGACCTCTTATGTATGAGAGTTATTCATGAAGCTTCTGTGTTTAAAATGAATAAACGGGAGAAGAAGGTATTAGTATGTTCTGTTTTTGTTTTTGTGGCGATGTGAAGAATTCAAGGCGAAGAATAAGTTATCACGAGATTGCGGTAGAGAACATGTTGCGACAATTCCAGAACATCCATTTCAAAGGCATTGTACCATGCGTTTCAATACCCATAATGATACAAAACACCCACTTTATGCATATACGCATTACCATCACAACAAAAATCCCCTAATACCATGCCTGGCATATGACAGGGTCCCCCCCCCATTGGAGCACGCAAGAGGCGCAAGATGCTCATAATGTTACGCTACGCGCGATACGACGTTGATAGAGCTACTGGGTGAGCTACACGAAGTAAGCACTCGCAATTAATACCGCAAATGAGATGTCTGTATGAGATGTATTGCTGACGTGAACAGTTGGCCAGAGTTGTGTCCGAGCAGACGTTGAAAATTCAATCTCGAAAAAAAAGAAACATTGAGCTGGGGCTCGTCTCAGCCAGTCGCTCATCGAAATGACAGTTCACATTTGCAACTAATATTCTGGTGGCTGCACGGTAGAACGGTGAGAGGGTTACATCCGATGCGTTTCTTTTCTCTTGAACCTTTTTTTGGACAGACGTTTCCGTTTGTGGTTGCGTATCAACAATCGCCGAGACTTGCGCGTTTTCTCACAAGCTTTTGTTATTTCCACTTCGTGCAACGGTAGATGCATACTCCGTACATCATGTGTGTAACGATAAACAGATGAAGCAACGGCGCGCAGAAAGAAAGGCATGGCAAATCAGAAGGAAACCTGTTTTCGCTGTTGTGCATGGTCGCGCAACAGAGAGCTATTAACGCAAGGAGGTCACTCAACTCGATGCCAAAGAGTGGAGGTTCGCATTGTATCTGTCAATGAGATCCGACTGGGCTACAAGTTTCATAAATTCAGAGACTGACTAGTGCACGTGGAATCGAACGCAATTGGGAATAGGGAAGGCAAAAGTTGGATCTGGTCGAGACACAAATGGGGTCAAGATCTGATGTGAGGGGGGAGAGAATGACGATGACTTGCAGACGAAATGTTATCGTTGGAGGCGACTATTGTGGAAAAAGTGCCTCCTTGCAGGTTGCATTGACGTTACCGATCTGTGTGAGCATTGTGCTCTGTGTCTGTGTCTCAGTAACAGTCATTGTTGAACTGATCATCAACAAGAGATTCAATGGAGACCCAGCAACGTGGCGCTGATGCTAAGTTTATGGGGTCATCTAGCGATGAATAGCGGCCCGGAAGGGCCAGAGAAAATGTTGTTTAAGTGGTGGACGACTATAATGACGCTAATGACCCTGCTCGGCTTCCGTTAGATCCCTGTTCCCCAAGATTAAACATGTTCAGGCTAGCTGAGAAGAGGAAGTATCTGAATCATATAATCTTGGACAAAAAATACATCTGAGACTTTGCCGATCCCCAGCTGGCCCTGGTCTATTCCCCTTTGGGATTAGAACAACCCGACTCACCCTGGTTATCGCCATTTCCCTCCAGTCAGTTTGTTTGGCCAGGAGCATGGGGTCCAAACACCAGGCGCCGGCGCCACTTTCGCCCACTCTGATCATCCTGAGATCCTTCATGTTTCTCTAAATCCTTGCTTCCTTCTCTCTCACTCTTCTCTTTCTCCCACTGCGCACCCGTGTTATCCTTCCAAGGTTCTCTCATCGGACCCCCAGGCAGTTTAACACTGCCCTAATACACCCCCTAATATCCCAGCCCAGGGTCAATCTTCACCACCATCCGTCACGCCCGCTGCTGGGTCTGAAGTCGCTGGGATTTCTTCGCTCGAGTCGAATTTCTTCTTCTCTTCCTTTCTCCCCCTTCCTCCTTCCCCCCCCACTCGTGCCCAGCCAGCGTGCGTAGCATCACCTGGTTCGCCTTCAATTGCACGCGCTCAATCAACTCGAGCCCAAACGACAATCGAAAGGAACGAACTTCCAGGTCCGTCTTCTCTCGAAAGGGGCCGTTTCTCGAGGACCATCTCACCTTCTTTAATTCGTTTACGACATTCGTTCTTTCCCACCGTGGAAAAATAATCGTAATTTAATCTTTGACCAACTGTTACAGTCGTTTGACCTCACTACGAAATCGATTGCGCTTCGACAATTCGACCTCTTCAACCTAAACTAATCACTCATTCACTCACTTGTTTGCTCAGGAGAGCAGTTTTTGGCTACGATTATTAACCGCCCAACATCTCTCCATCGACCATTGCATCGACCAATCCAGCTCATTTTCGACCCAACTCTTTGACGAATCAGACAAAGCATCCCCAAGCTCTTATTCCGACGACCATGACCTAGGTGTTATTAAAGCTCAAGATATCACCGATTCCTGCATCAGCTTGTCGAATTTGGACCACCAAGCCTATCTTAGGGATGGCTGCGCTTAAGCAAACCAAAGCCTCTCCGAGGGCTCGTCAGTCGCGGAAAAATGTCACCTCCAAAAGTGTCATTCTTGGCTTACTTTCTGCATCACCGATGGTTGTTTCGGCCCAAAGTTCGAATTGTATTTCTTTAAAGGATTCAAAAGCTTGCCCGGCATTCACATCAGCGTCCATCTCTACCGGAGACAGTCTGCTTGAGCTTTTGTGAGTTGTTTCGTCTTTTGGCCACCCAATTCTCTGACATAGTAAACAGCCCCTTCTTGCGATATGTTTCGGACAGAGCATCTTTCGATAGCCAACTTTCGAACTATGTCCAGAGAGATTATATGCAGAAGCAGTAAGTGATACTTGGTGATCACATTCGAACAATACTGACAGCTCGCAGATATCAATCGTTATTCGGATGCAGCAATGTTGACTTGACTAACACCAGCGACTTGTATGCTCGCTTCACGACAACTGTGTTATGTAATGCTATTGTTCAGAACTCGATTGAGCCCTGTGGCCTTTCGGAATCGCAGTCGCGGCCTCTTTGCGCTGATAGTTGCGCCGAGTTTGCGCAAAGCGAAGCTTATGTGACATCAGACGACGAGCTCTGCTCGAGACCGTCAAGCAATTTGCTCCAGCTGATTAGAGCAGACTTCACGAACTGCGCCCTTCCTGGTGGCTCTCTAGACACCAAGACATGCATCCCGGCAATCGAAAACGAGTCACAGAACTGTGGCTACGGCAACAGTACCGTAGGATTATGTACCTATTGTGGCTCAGGCGGCCTTAACTCGACCGACACCTGCTGTTACAACTCGAATGCCGAAGACCGTTGTAAAGACGTCACGTTGCCGACTTTGACCGCCACCATAACATTCACCCGGGTATCACCAACATCTTCAGCCACGGGGTCAAGCACGAGAGGTGGCGGAAACAACGAAAATACTGATGAGGGTGATGACGAGGGTGGTCGTGGTCTAAGCGGCGGAGCAATTGCTGGTATTGTTATTGGAGTTCTGGCTGGTGTTGGCTTGTTCGCCCTTGCTCTTCTGTTGTGTCTCAGGAGGAGGCAACGACCAAGCAGCCCCAAAGGAAGCATTTTCAATCAGCCCTCGCCCGCCCGGCAAGGCCCAACAACTATGGCCCAAGCAGCAGGCTCAACCGCTCCTCAGGGTTATGAAGTTCTTCCAGGTGGGCGTATAGCACGAATGTCTGCTCTGGAAGGACATTCTGGGGATTCACCATCACATCATCGCGACACTTCATCAGCCGCCGGAGGAATTGCTGCGGTGGGTGGATATCAACGCAGGGATAATTCCTCTTCAGATGAGTTTACGTCAAGTCCACCCTCATCAGAAACTCGTGGTGGAGTACTTCGCCCACCCCCTACTAAGCCCCGACGACACGGCTCATTGTCAAGTAATTCGGCCCTTGGCAGCTCTGTACCGCAATCCCCATCTAGTGCTGGGGGGTTCTCGTCCCCTCAGGGCGTGGCTAGTCAACAATCCGAACAATTGCCATTTTTCAAGGACTACTATTCTCAGGACGACATTCACCCTGGTGACCGAATAGCTGTTCTCTGGGCATACCAACCACGAGCAACCGACGAATTCGCTCTGGAACGAGGAGATATGCTCAAGGTTGTGGGCATATGGGATGACGGTTGGGCAACAGGCGTTATGCTCAACGAGAGGGCAGAGGAGTGGGAGGCTCGACGACAAGCTCAACGCGATAGTGGCGTTTCGAACGCGTCGGGACGCCGCGACAGTTCCCCTGCAGCAGAGGGCGAGATAAAGGCATTCCCTCTAGTTTGTGTTTGTCGCCCAGAGCACTGGAGGAAGACAATTGAGGGTGATGGGTCAACGGAATCTGGTTCCCATGGTTTCAATGCTCATTCATCATTCTCATGATCAACACACTCATGACGCCTTTACTTGAATACGGCCCTCGAAGGTACATGTTATCGGTGTATTGGTTAATGGTTATGGCGTTCTGGTTTCTCGGCATACCTTGTTGGCATCCGCAGTACAAACTTCATACGATATCTTCGCAAGTTCAGTACGAATATCATTTACCACGCTCTGGCGTCGGCGAGATAACCCCAATCCCGATCAACTTACCGACCATCTATACCATGCCGTTATTCGTCTTTCGACCTTTCAGATTATGACGAACTTTGGACTCAGACCCTTATTTTCAATTCTAGCGCTGAATTATATACCCGGTGCGAACCACCCAGGATTGTTGTTTTGCAGAATTGAGGACGACAGTGCGAGTAATGATGCATGCACAAGCAGATTCGAGTTGCTTAAGCGATGCATGGGGGATAAGGGGACGAGGGGAGGGTAGATCGCGGCTTGATGAAGCAGCCGCACCACATTCCTTACGCCTTCAAGGCTTCTGATGATGATGTTAAGTAAACATTCACTACCATAGATAGAGCACCTTCTTCATAGGCGGCTATGACGCCTGACGACTTTTTAGCGATACTGCGAATAAGTTTACTACTTTTGATGATCTACACACTACTCAGGCTCTCCAAGAAGTGACGTTGAGAGTAAAATTCTAATGGAATGCCACCGGCACGCTGGCTAAGCTGATGAGGTTACATGTTTGAGATCTCATGGAATGCGGGTACATCTTCTTACCGCTGTGGAGATGTGCCAACGAGAGCCCCACTGTGGGGTGCTCTTGATTCCTCCATTGCTAAAGAGGGGCGGAACTCTACCTAAATGAGATTCTGAACTCCATCTCTAGACCTAGGCAAATCTTCTCAAGTCAATAATGGTTGATGTCAAGGCAAATGCAGAGGCCCTAGTGCCCAAGTTCAAGCTTGATCGCGTCCTGAACCAAGACCAAGCAGGCCGTCGCATCTCTCTATACGGTTCTATCGATGATCAACCAGCCCTTTTGATCCTGGAACGCGCTCCCTTCCCTACATCGCAGGCCTATCTCGCCAATGTTCCTGCTCAGCTCGCACGGATACAAAATCTGGGTGCCAACGACATCTATCACTGGTTCATGGGCCGTAGCGGCACTGAGACGAGCAAGCCTGACGATGCCGACTTCTTTGCCGATCTTAAAATCAACCTGATTTATCCATGTACCGAAACACACGTCAAAAAGTATAGCAAGCAGGGTGTTCGGTTCGTGACGGAGACACCAGATATTTACAGAGACCACATTCGCCCGTATATGCTCAGTAAGAGGGAAGAAGGGCGGCTCAATTGGGTATTCAACATTATCGAAGGACGAAAAGAGGTAGAGGATGTTATCTACAGAACAAAGCTGGGTGAGGCCGGCGATGAGGGCTTCCTCATGCTGCCAGATCTCAACTGGGACCGCAAGACACTCGATGCGCTGCATTTGCTAGCGCTGGTCGAGCGAAGGGATATCTGGTCGCTCAGAGATCTCCGCAAAAAGCACATTCCCTGGCTGCAGCACATGAAGGCCCGTCTCATCGATGCCACCGTCAAGACGTATCCATCTATCGAGCCCGACCAGCTGAAACTCTATGTGCATTACCAGCCAACATATTACCACTTTCACATTCACGTCGTTCATGTTCAGCTCGAAGCGGGAGCGACTCAGGCGACGGGAAAGGCAGTCGGACTCGAGAGTATCATGGAAACATTGGGCGCAATGGCGGGAGACGACGAGGCGGGCATGGATGGCATTGCTATGAGCTATACGCTAGGAGAGGCGAGTGAGTTATGGACCGATATTTTCGAGCCGCTCAAGTCTAGCGGCGCAGCTTCTCGATCGCAATAATTAGATCGTTGACACCTGAACCGTTGGGACAATCGGTCCACTCGCCACCATCGCGAATGCAATAGATTTTGTTGTCGAGACGAATAGTAGCGCTCTTCGTCACACCGGCCTATCGACTGTATTAGTATGCATATGGTATTTCAGATGGGTTCGACGTACATCTGCGGTTCTCTTGATGCTATCCCGCAGGAGACTCAAGCCATAAGCGCCATCCTCCTTTACGGCGCAGTCGTTAAGTTGCTGGAAATCGATCGCGGACTCAAGGGCACAGTCTTCGACGAGGGATCGTTCGGGGATCTCGTTGTAGTCACGGCTTAGACACATAGTGAAGCCGAGGTTGATCTTGGGATCGGGGTAGAGTTCGCGGGCACAGAGTTCGATGATGTTGCCCATACATTCTGAAGGGCCATGCATACAGTCGACACCGTCGTTGGCTGTTGGTCTATGGAATCGAATGTTAGTTTACGGGCTGGGATGTAGATGCGTGTCAACATACCGGCCGATGTACGATAGGGTGAAGTTGACCTTATCATGGACGCGCTGCATGACGGGTAGTACTAGTAGTTCAAGTCCCTCCTAGAGATAATGAGTATTTGTTGCCGTAACCATAGATGGATATGTGTTTACCTTTGCGTCAGGGCATTTACTCATGATGTGCGCCTCGAGTGGCACAAGTCTATTGGTTGTGTGTGCATCGTTACTTGTGATATCGACTGTTGTCTGGTTAAGTATGGGGTTGAAGGGTTGCCATATCCAAAATGTGTAAACAACGGCTATGACGAAGGCTATTGTGAGGGTAGGTCGACTGCGACGGAGGGAACGAGGCGGCGACATAGCTCGTTGAGTAGGAAGTTTCTCATCCATTATAAATGATGCTTGCGATAGCTAGGAGATGTCACTATTAGGTGGAGAGAATCCGGCGATGTTGAGGTGGAGGAGATGTCGTTATGTGCAGCTAAATGCGCGTCACATTCACATGCGGCTGGATTGTTTATCCGAATTTGGTTAGGGGAACCGTTTTGGGATATGAGCTTTGAGTAAGGTACCTTAATCAGTGATGCTTTCATACCGAATGTCATATGTTATCTCCTGTGTTTTGTATAGTTCAAAGAGCTGGCTACTCCTAACATCACTTTCTCGAATTTCTTCTGTTGAAATGCACGTCAAGTCAACGTTTCAAGATCATCAGTATATCCCTGATATTGAGAGTGCTGTAAGTCAAACGTTTCAGGGGTAACCTTAGCGGGGCATGAGAGGCTGATGTTGAACCCCGCAGAATTCGCGTGGGAATACATCGATCAATTACTTGCTTGGTGCATGCATGAGATGAGATGCATTGGATGATATGATATAGATAACTCATCATAGATTACTACTGTCAATGTCTAAGCCTTAACCTAACCGCTAAGGTAAGGTTAGATATATCTAGGGCGTGGTTCCACGTCATTGCATCAGGGTGCAGCTTCTCTGCGCTAGCGTCTGCAAATCGCTAAGGTGAATAACTTCCACCTTCTCATAATTTGTGATCCGTACTCTAATCCATTCCCGCTTTCTCAGCTTATCAACACGACCTTCTCCTCTCAGCGCGACAACTTTACCTATAAAAGCCGCTTCCACATTCGTTACCCGGTTATACAACTCTTCGTGCCCTTCTGCCGGTGATCTACCCTCAATCGATCTACGTCTGCCTAATGCCGGTATCAGATTATCTAGGATGATACCCTGACCTCACACCAACTTCACATAAAACACCAAACATATTATCACGACTTTATTCAGACCATGGCAATTTCTCCATCGATTAACGAGTTCCTAGAACCGTTATCTGTCGATATTGACAAGATCAACCGACTATCACAACTATTTCTCAAAACGTTTGAGGAGCTTGCCGCTGGCTCCGAGAACCAGTTCTTACCTACGCCAATATCTGAAGCTATCCTACGACCAGAAGCCAGGCGAAAACAAGGATGGTGAGGCCTTTTTGTTTGTGGACATTGGAAAATGAAAATTAGACTGACATCAGTTGTAGCCACCTGGCCATAGACATGTCAGTTATGAGCCTATCGAATTTTATTGTCTCTTTTATAGTTAACGTGATAATAGAGGCGGCACAAACTTGAGAGTGGGTTTTGTTCGACTTGGTAACGATGCCACGTCATCTGACCAAGCCAATGGCCATATCACCAATGGATCCCATGAGAATTCTTCTACAAGGCATGTGAGGAGACTTTTAGAGAAGTCGTGGCCCATCGATGAACACCTCAAGAACGAAAATCCGGATAGCCTCTTTCTTTGGATTGGCAAATGTATTGCTGAGGTTGTCCAAGATGGATGCGATACCCTGCACCTACAAAATGACCAACCATTGCCGCTTGGTGTTACCTTCAGCTTTCCCATGGTGCAGCACTCAATCTGCCAAGCTACACTTATGCCCATGGGTAAAGGATTCGCCATATCCTCCGATCAGGATCTGGGTGACCGCCTCACCGATGGATACAACCAAGCAAAGTCACACGAGCTACCGCCTATTCGAGTCGAGGCAATTGCCAATGACTCGGTGTCGACACTCGTCTCATTCATCTTTAACTTTGATGAAGCCTTGAATCGACGTGCCGCTATGGGTCTTATTCTCGGAACGGGCTGTAATGCAACGATCCCGTTAAAGCTGAGCCAGCTCAACCCATCCAAACGCCCAAGGAGTGTTGTTGCCCGACTAGACGAGCGGGCAGAGGATGTCAAGATTGCGATCAATACTGAATGGAGCATCAACGGCACTGCACCTCCCTTACACGAAATTGGGTTGGTCAGCCAATGGGACAAGATATTGGACATTCAAGGTGAGTTGAATGGCTTCCAGCCACTGGAGTTCATGACGGCAGGCCGTTACCTGGGTGAACTGGGACGGATCATGCTGGTCGACTACTTGACGGAACACTTGGGTATTGCTGCAGGAACGTTGCCCCAGAGCCTGTTGCAACAGCACAAGCTGACAACAACGTTTTTGAGTCACTTCAAACCCCTCCGACCATCGGCCCTTGTAGCTATGCTGCAGCAAGAATTCCCCCAGTCAACAGGGTCACCGCCGTTCCATTGGACTGAGGACCTTGCTACGGCGGTTTATCGAATTGCCAAGGCGATTGAAGTTCGAGCAGCAGGTATTGTGGCAGCAGCTACACTGGCTCTGTTGACATTGGCGGAAGAAGTCCCAGCGGAGGGTTCTAAGGCATTGGATCGGGATTACGAACTCGGTGTAGGTTACACAGGGGGATGTATTGTTCACTTTCAGGACTACCTGCAGGATTGCCAGAACTTTTTGGACGAACTCCTGCGTAAACGATTCGGTGACGAGAGCCCGTTACGAGTCGTACTTAGCCCATGTCACGATGGAGGCGTTACAGGAGCGGGCATTCTTGTGGCTGCAGCATCTCAAAGCAAGAGGATAGAATAATGGTGGTTTGGGTTGCATACTACATTGGGGTGTTTGGGGGCGGCTGGACCGCTTCGGTAATTGATCAGTCCAACTGGTGGGCATTTCGCTGGGGTGATTCATGACCGTGAGCATGGGTTGTTAGTTGTAAGCCGGGGTTAATAAAGGAGGGGAAGGGCGGGAGGCTTGAGATAAGCTAAACCTGACGATGAACTATTAACTGGTTTATAGAAATGATAAGCATTCTCACGAGGTCAATTGCATGTTTTGGTGCGTTCCACTTGAAGAATACCATCGATTCTTAGCAATATATTCACTAGCTACCTATCTCATCGAAGTTGGCTGAAACTCCGACTTAGACAATAACCCCAATTGACCCCTCCAGCTTACTCGAGTCCTTCACACCGTCCGTAGTCTTGCAGGTCGCGTGCAGGTGACTCTTGTGATGGTCCCGCATACCGGCCGCCGGACATAGTCATAATCTACTTACATTTTTCCTTTGACTCACACTCGCTCTCGCACTCACACCGAGAAACCTTTTCTGGGAGATACCGCATTGCTAATCCTGACAATGGATCTATTATAGGCAGTCCGAGTCGGGAATTTGCCGATCATCTTTGCGGGGCGACTTGTATGGATGTATCCGCAAAGTCTGCAGTGAGACTCCACTATTTCCCTACCTGGTCCCTCAACCTGTTTCCTTTTAAGGGTTCTGTCTAATCCTTCTGTTTTATTTTACATTTTCCTCTTTCTTTCTCTTCTTTTTAGTTTCGAATAAGACTTCTTATCGAAGTTATCCATCGCCGCCGTTATGACTCCGGTCTCGGACCCCGGCCGTGCCGCTCCCACTTCCGCTCCCGCTCCGGTACCTGTTCCGGTACGGACCAATTCTCGGAGCAGCGACAGCGATGGAAGTGTTGTTGATCCAGCGGAATTCGAAAATCTTTCAAGATCTTTGACGACTGGTGCTCACTTCCTTCAGCCTGAATCTCTGGAAAGTGCCATGCTAAGGCCCTCCTCTTACAAGGCTAGCCATTGCCTTGAAGATGAGGAGGAGGGCCAGGGAGTCATTAGTGAGGGTGAAGATGAAGATGAGAGTGAAGTCTCAGAGGACTTATATAATGGACGTCCCCATGAAGAGACTCCTCTTATAAGTCATAGTCGACGCCATTCCATCACGGCAAGATCCACAACTTCCGCTGTGTCGGACACACAATCCACACCGTTTCTCAACAACACATCGCCAACACGGTTCTGGTTCATCTTCTCTCAAATCTTGACAGCGTATTTCATTTCTTGCTTCGATGGAACAATTATGGCTTCATCACATCCTGTAATCACTTCATACTTTAACGCTTCCAACTCTGCGTCCTGGCTCTCGACTGCTTTTCTGCTCACTTCATCTGCCTTTCAGCCTCTATTGGGCCGTCTTTCCGATGCTCTAGGCCGAAAGCCGCTTTTTGTTGGAGCATTGGGTATCTTTGCAGCCGCAACAACGTGGTGTGCTCTTGCGAATAGCATCGAGAGCTTCATTCTTGGCCGAGCGTTCTGCGGAATCGGTGCTGGCGGTGTGATGACCATTGGGTCTATCATTGTTTCAGATCTCGTGCCCATTGAGAACCGTGGTGTGTACCAGTCGTACATAAACATGAACTACGGTGTTGGGTCTAGCCTGGGCGCCGCTGCTGGAGGTGCAATGGCTGATTATCTCGGCTGGCGATGGGAATTTGGAGTTCAGATTCCGCCACTTCTGATTTGTATGGTTGTGGCGTGGATTGCTATTCCAGATGATCTGGGTATCCAGGGCGAGAGAAAGGGAGTGTGGCAGGCTCTGAAGGAATTCGACATCAGAGGCTCTTTGCTCCTGACTACGGCCATCACATTTGTGATTCTGGGGTTGAATCTTGGAGGTAATGTCCTGCCATGTAAGTCAACACCGACACCTACTCTGATGGTACCTAGCTAATATCTTTCAGGGTCACATCCCTTTGTCATTTTAAGTCTTGTGATCTTCGCAATTACATTCCCTGTGTTCCTATGGGTCGAGTCATGGGTTCACAAACCGATCATGCCTCTACATCTCTTGAGTCGGCAGCCTCGCGGAAACCTCATCTTCTCAAATGTCATCGCTGCTATCACTGCCAACTCGATACTGTTTAATATGTAAGTCAACCCCATTTACATCAAATGAGATTTGTGTCTTTTGATGGGAGTGCAGCATTTCTGTTGTTTATACAGGTGCCACGTGACGCCCTTGTGGGCAACCCGTTTCTGATACACAGCAGTATGTTTGTATCTTATTGCTTAACGTGTTCTCTATTACCTATTGGCAGCCAAAAGTTCTTAGGACTCACAATTGCCCCTAAATTGTCTCATTGCTAACCTGGTTTACAGTCCGCTCTACTTCCAGGCCGTCCTCCTAACATCTGCCACCTCCTCTGGTCTTCGCCTAATCATTCCAACAATCGCGGCCTCTTCAACAGGTACTTTCGTTGGGTTTGCCGTGACATGGACCGGCCGGTTGAAATGGCCAGTCCTCAGTGGCACTATCTGCATCCTCATAGGTACCATAGGTCTGGCTTTCCTTAAGCGTGATCTTCCATCATGGGTCTACCTCTTTATCCTTCTACCCTCGTCGATCGGGCAAGGCTTCCAATTTCCAGGAACGTTCATGGCGATTCTAGCTGCATCTCCTCAAACCGAGCAAGCTGTTGTGACATCTACACTCATGCTGTGGCGAAGTCTTGGCCAGGTACTTGGTGTTGCAAGTAGTTCACTCGTCGTTCAAAACGCTCTGCTCCACTATCTCAAACAATACGTCACGGGAGAAGGTCGTGACGAGGTCATTCGTCGCGTGAGAGAATCAGTCGAGGAGGTGGCCAGGCTTGAGCCCAAATACCGAGAACAGGTCATTCTGAGTTACGAAGCTGCACTGCGTCTCACGTTCATCACCTGCGCGTTGATTGCATTTGCCTCTGTGCTTATGATTTGGCCGATCAAGCTTCCCCGTCTTGGCGCAAGAAAGCACAAATAGATTTCAGACATATATACGAAGTGAAGATGTATCAAAAGGAGGAATGGAAAATATAGTAAGTATACAAGCGTAATGACCTAGCGGACAGATTGTTAGATTAGACCCAGTTATGCTAGCCTCGATTGAGCCCCTATTTATACACCATGAAATATCACATCAATTAATGGACTCCGTTGACTCCAGTTGTCATGAGCGCGTCTAGCTCTTCCTTAGCCTTCCTATAATTTTCCTGTGCTTCTCTGTCACGTCGGTTGACAAAGCCGACTTCTTCACGTAGAGCGTCTAGTCGCCGCTCGATAGCCACGTCCTCTGAGATAGCCAGCGTCTTGAAACCAGCCAGGGCGACGCGTGCCTTCTCCAGAGCTTCAGATGCATCACCCATCTTGTCGCGGAGCATCTTCTGCCGCTTCATATAACCTCCAAGGTGGAGCGATAGCTTCTTCTCTAGCTTCGCACCCGCCTCAGCAGAGGCCATGATGGAATCTTGCACAGCCTGAATAACAGTTAGTATAATGATTCAAAGATAAATCTCATTAAAAACTCACGTCAAATGCTTCCTTCATGGCTGCCGCTTGCTCTTCCTCGTCATCGTCATTGTAGCAGCCCAGACCTAGGAGTAGCGAGCTACTTGCACGTGCTTCGAATGCTGTCTGGATATCTTCGAATTTGGGAAGGGGCTTTGTTTCAGACATGATCAATAGACGAGCCTCTGCAAGAGAATTGTCGTCGATTTGTTGCAGAGGCTTAGGGGCGCCACGGACTTGGCCACCGGGGAGAGGATATTTCATCGCATCATTTGCCATCAGATTCGCCGACTCCTTAGCAATAAGGGATTCAGCAACATCAGGAATACTGCTGGCCTGTTTCAATAGACTGGGCAGATCAACATGGACCGGTCTAGGGAGGCTCTTTTGCATGACTTGAGTTCGCCTTCGAAATTCAAGAGCTTCTTCAGCTTCTCGTCTCTCACGCGCTCGACGGTCCCGTTCTGCAGCATCTTCCTCAGTCATTTCATCAACTTGCATCAACTCCTTCTCTTCTTCAGGGATATCGAACTCCCATTCTGTGTCTTTTGGTTTGGGGAGAGAAGCTAGGCTTGATTTGAGCTGATTGCGCAAAGTCATATCTCTCATCCTGATATCTCTGGGAGTAGCCGAAACCATCGACATGCCCCCATCTTGATTTAGTGATAGAGTGTCTCTAGGTGTTCTCATAGGCGTTTGCCCAGGTCGACCAGGCGTGGCCCCGATGCCATCTGCCCTCAAGGGAGTGGCCATGGGGTTTGGAGTAGAAATAGTCTGTTTTCGAGGGGCAATTCCATCGAAACCAGTTGAGGCTGCGCCTTCATGTAGAGGTGTGTTCTCACCACCGAGAAGGGCAGAATTTGTATCGTTAAGCGCTCGGATATTTCGAATTTCGTTGGCAATGTGGTCTTCTTGTTCGGGGGCTCTTGGTGTTCGAATAGGGGTGGCTGAGTTAAGAGTAGAATATGTGTTGACAAGTCCTCGAGTAGCATCGTTCTCGCTCTCCCTTGCCCTCAAATTAGCGGCCTCGCCCATCTTGCCCATCTTGACGATATCCTCCAACTCGCCTTCGCTGACTTGGGGAGCAGGCAGAACCAGGCCACGACGCTTACTACTCTGCTCTGCCTCTCGGATCCTCTGTAGCTGACCAGCCTTCAGAGCAGCCTTGTATGATTCTGACGCCCCATCCTTATCGGTCTTCTTTCGCTTTCGGTCGTTGTCTTCCTCACCCTCACCCTTGCGCTTGTTGGCCAGTTGTTGCTTTCGAGGATCGAAAGCTGCGCGCTGTGCCTCATTCTGCACCATCTCCTCTGATGTATCGTAGAAACCAGGCAGCGCCTTTCTCTCGAAGGGAATATCGGCATTATAATCCATCTCCCCCTTCTTCCTGGTTGTAACCTTAATGTTAATTCCGGCCGTCTTGAGTTCTCGCCTCTTTTGCAGAGCAGCAAGACGGCGCGACTCCTCTTGTTGACGCTCTCGAGCCTTTCTCTTGGCCTTTTTACCCTGTGTGTTGGCTAAACGGGCACGAGCTTCACTCAACATCTCTTTTTCGTCCTCGTCGAGATCAATGGTATCAGGTCGGGCAGGCTTCGTCTCAGGGTCAGGATCCAATTCGCCAGGTCGTAGTCTTCGAACATCATCGGCGCTAGGGGCTTGAGTTTCACCTCCTTCAGGGCCCATCAGCCCAAGGCTGGATTCCTTCGCTTCGGCTTCATCGAGGAGCTTCTGGTATCGTTCGAGGCACTGGTTTGCGGTTCGGCCGACAATAGGAGCGATTGTGCGCCACTGAGTGGGCATAATCTTTGCGAGATGAAGAAGTCTTTCATCTTCCTCCTTGCTCCATTCGATCTTCTTGATGCTGGGGTCGAGCCATTCGTTCCATCGAGCTTTGCACTGCTTGGCCGTCTTGCGCGCCAGCAGCGACGAGACACGCGCCCATTGATTTAGACCATACTTGGAGACGGAGGCCTTGAGGATTTCATCCTCAATGTTGGTCCAAACTCCTCCTTTGACGACGGGCATCACGGCGGTGTTTGCGGAGGGCGTGTTGTGTAGTGATTGAATCCGATGGAGCCTGGACTAAGCTGCGAAACACGCTTCTTGAAAATATCCAGGTTCCATCTACAGCGCGCAACTTTTGCTGAGTCATATACATTGGACTTGTGATTGGGTGAAAGCTGAGCTCTTGCTGCCCCACAGTTATAAGCCAAAGCCATACATATAAGGAGAGAAGCCTCATTTGATGAGAACAAACAAAGTTTCACGGCGTGAAAGAAACTCAAATTACCCGGTTCTTCATTCGTACGTGTGATGCTAATATGGTAATCAGATCGTGTATAAATTTCCATGATAACCCCCGCATGTTCACCAACTTTCATTCCTCATCATCACATCTTTGGATGGCAAAATGCAAACAGTTCTTTATGAATCGATCACTTGAGCACACAAACAACCAAGTGACACCACAAACAAGAATAAGTTATCGTTTAAAATGTCTACTAGCAACAACGAATACATTCCTAAATCAATGTCTAGTAATCATCAACCACCGAATCGGTGGATTCAGATGCGAGTTACACCCCTCCTGGGTTTGTCACTTGTATCAGGTCACCCATGATAAGCAAACAGCTAGATGCCTACATCATGAGGTTTCGTATTGCTGAGATCACGAACAAGCTTTGCACAAACGAACTAAACCCTACCAGTGGGGCTTCAACTCGATGCTTGTCGCCTTCGCCAGAATATAATGACACGGGCAGGCGAACCAACACCCGCAAGCAACGGTATCGCAAACAGCTGGAGAGAGAGCAGCTGGTATGGGTTGCCTTAAAGACCATACCTGCTTACCGACCACCATATGACTACCGCTGGCAGAGAGAGGCGTTTACCGACAAGCTCTACCTATCTGTCCTGACTTCCCCCATGTGCCTTTGATCGGGCAAATTCTGGGACCACGTGGAAGTAGCTTGAAAGCTATCAACGGACGGTCTGGAGCTAAAGTCTTCATTCGTGGCAAGGGTTCAGTGAAAGGAGGAAAAGCAACAGGAACTCGTCGGGCCAATGCTAACGATTACAGAGAACCTCTTCATTGTTTGATCACTGCAAATTCGCAATTCAAGGTTGACAAAGCGAAAAGGCTTATCCAAGACGTTATCAAAACAGCCACTACAACACCGGATCGCGACAACCAGAGGAAGATCGAGCAGCTTCGTTCTCTAGCGATAATGAATGGCACCTTTCGCGATTATGAGAGGGCAAAAGGAAACATGTTGTAGTTGACTGACGATAGCAAAAAAAAAAAAAAAAATCACAAGTCTGGACTTAACAATGCAGAGCATGGATCCAACTCAAGCCTCGGTCCAGGGCTAGATGCTCACCTGGACGAAGAATACCAGCGTCTTATAACAGAGATCTAGCAGACGTCATGATTGGACTCAAAGCTCCTGAGCTTTTTTACAACTAACAAATTCTGATCAAAGATGTATTGGCAATATTGGCGTTTCTAGGCCATCCTGTATGCTTAGCATCATCATACTAACAAAGTCAACTTTAACTTCTTACGTTGTTCTCGATACTGATAGGCCCGGAATCCGAGATAAAGCAGTCAGCAAACTAACCAAGTAACTAGGTAGTAGCTAGTAGGCAAATCTTTGGGACACGCTGTCATGGAACTTCAGAGATTCATAATATCGGCTTATTCCATACCGCGCGCTTGTTTCCTGTTATTTGCGGACTTTGCGGAGTCGGTAGGATCAAAAGCCGAGGTCCGATGCGATTCGATGCCACACTTGTAGAACACTGGCCTATCAGGTTAAGCCAACGCGAGACCACGCCACGCCAGCATCCATGATAGCTCTAGCTTATCAGATACTACCAGATCCTAGCTGCATGGTATGCATAGGGACGCAGGGAATGCGTCATTCATTTATCTATCTCGCAAAGGTGCAAGAAAAGCAAACCTGGCATGAATCGAGTGATGTCGCGATGGGCCCGACAATGGCGCCAGCGTAACGTGATTGAGTTTCAGAATCGCCAAGGTATTAATGAGAATAGAGAGATGACAACTCAGAGATTGACAACTGTAAAAAAGAAAAGCCATGGCTGCTCAGGTCGTAAAACAATCGTGTTTCGTCTGGCATGGCCCAACGTGGAATGGATAGATAGCATGGGTGTTGGTCGACTCCACAACACCATCCCAGCACTTGGACTCATCATGTATCCAAATGCGCCTAGATCATACATTATTAATCCTCCCCAGATCTAACTCCCTTCTTCGTCACTCTTATCTCACGCCAGTTTCAAGACACAACCCTCTCGCTTGTTTTGACTTCTGAGACATGCAGAGCCTAGTCCTTATTATCCTTTCAAAGTCTCGTCCATTTCTTGCTTCCTCCTTGGCAATGCCCCAGCAATCACCGTGATTGAATCTAGGCTTCATTGGCCATTACTTTGCTACGCGCAGCACTTGACTATATTCGAACCGAACCGACCAAGTCAACCCATCTGCGCGCCCTAGGAGCCATGGCGAAGAGCGACAGTATACACGAGGAAGAGACTGCGATCGTAGACGAAGCAACACATTTGCTGCCCTCCAGCTCCGAATCTCACGATGTAGATAGCGAAACTTCATCTACGACCCCGGTCTGGGATGCCTTTAAAGACTTTAAAGACCTGCCCTGGTGGCGGCGACCGGCGGTATGCGCCTAGACGTTGTTCAAATCCATCTTGCTCAGCTCTGACCTTGCTTATAGGTCTATTGGCTGCTTGGCCCATATATCATCTTCACCCTCGCCTTTGGAGGTGTGATGGTCCCTAAACTTGACTTGTAAGCAACTGTTCGCGACATATAGATTATTTGCTTATCGGCGTATGAAATAAGGATTCTACAACTCGTTTGCAGGCAATATTTCGCAGATAAACACAGTCGCAATCCAGATGCAGTCTTCCGACCCGTTCTTCTTGGGTCCGAGAACCCTCAATGCGATATCCCAGAGGTGCAATCAAACGTTGCGAAATTCATGTTGGTCATGAATTTGTTCACTGGCATTCTAAGCGCTATAGTCGCACCGAAAATCGGCCACTTATCGGATCGATATGGTCGTACACGACTGATGGCTCTAGCTTCAGTAGGTGGAATCTTGGCTGAGTTCATCACCATCCTGGTTGCCAAATATCCCGACGCCATTAGCTATCGCTGGCTACTTCTTGGTAGTGTCTTTGATGGTATGACAGGATCTTTCACTACGGGAAGTATTATGACACAGTCTTACACAAGTGACTGCACCCCTCCTTCAAAACGCGCCGTGTCTATGGGCTACGTGCATGCGTGCTTGTTCACGGGGCTTGCATTTGGTCCTCTCCTTGCAGGCTTCTTCGTCAAGTGGACTGGTAGTTTGCTATCCATATTCTACGTTGTAATGGGTTGTCACATGGGGTTTATGCTTTTTGTTTGGCTTGTTGTTCCTGAGTCACTGTCTCAAAGAAAGCAATTGGCAGCACGGGAGAAACATGAAAAGGATAAGGAGATGCAAACACCAGCCTCGTCCTCATGGATGGCTACTCTCCGAACTGCAAATCCCTTCGCACCTCTGAAGGCTCTCTATCCTAGTGGTCCTGGAACATCGCCTGCTCTTCGCCGGAATTTGATTGCTCTTGCTATCAACGACACGATTATTCTTGGAGCAGCTATGGCCGCAGGCGCTGTTACCATTCTCTACTGCGGACGGACATTCCACTGGGATATTGTGGAAAAGTCTGAGTTTATCTCTCTTCTCTCACTTGTTCGTGTGGTGGTCCTGATGGGCATCTTCCCTGTTATCAACTATTTTGGCCGTGTTCGCCCGGCAGCTCGCCGTCGCCGTGAGTCCGGTGTGGATGCGGTCGAGAAGAATCGAGGGGCAGATGAGCTTGACGTCTTGATTCTTAGAGTCGCTTTGACTTCTGATGTTATTGGATCTCTTGGATATGTGTTTGCCCGCTCATCCCGAGTGTTTGTTGCAAGCGGCGTGGTCACTGCTGTCGGAGGTCTTGGAAGTGCGACTGGCCAAGCTATGATCACCAAACATGTACCTTCTGAGAGAGTTGGTCAGTTGCTGGGGGCTATCGGCATGATGCATGCTCTTGCGCGAGTCTTGGGACCTGTCTTGTTCAACGGAGTGTATGCCCTTACGGTTGGCCGATTCAATCAGGGTATTTTCGTCCTACTGGCAAGCATATTTGGATTTGCCCTTGTGATGAGTTTTGCTATAAGGCCCCATGGTAAGTCAAATCTCAGATTTTATTTATTTATTTTGAGACTAATGAGTTGTAGTTGTGTGGGAAGATGATCCTCAAGAAGAACGAGAGCCTCTCAATCAGTCAGAAGAGGCTTTCGCCGTACCGAGCGGCCAAGTTCCTCTCGACGAGGAAGATCAAATCAGGTTTTGAGAAACAGCTGTTTGTTTAATGAAAACGATTTTCCTTTGTCAGTTTTACGTTACAATGCAAAGGTGCACAGTTCACCATGGTTGGCGACTCTTGTACAATAGTTCCTGGCACCAATTTGGAGTATTTGGCCTTAGAAGATACACGAAGCAACTCATAAATATCAACACCCCTTTTACATACGTAATAATGATATTGAGCGTCCTTCTGATGAGAAATATCCTACAAACAGGCTCAGTGTTAGACAATTGGTGCAAAAGATGTGGGTCCTTTTTGAGTTCTCACAGGGGAGCAGAGCTCACTCATGACATCAGAGCACCACCTTCATTGATACACAACAAATAAGCCGAAACTCACAACGACCTCTCTTCATTTAGAGACCAATCGACTTATTCACTTAACTGGACTTGCGGGAAGGCTTCTGTAGCAGCAGACTAGTGTCTCTACCAATTGGAGCATGCTTGCATCTAGAGTTTGGGCAACTGCAAAAAGTCCTCTAGTGAGAAACATCATGATTGCAGCCGGAGCCGCCGGGCGAACTGTCAAATTTGGGCCCTTTGAGGTGACAAACCAGGTAAGTAGGCGTCTTAAATATCGACAAGCTCAAATCCGAGCTTCTTGTTTTTGCAGCATGCTAACAACATCCTAGGTCTTCCTCACAACACCACACTCTTTCGCCCTGGTAAATCTTAAGCCTCTTATCCAAGGCCACGTCCTCGTCTGCCCACACATCCCGCATAGGCGTCTAACAGACTTGTCACCCACTGAGATCTCAGATCTTTTTACGACAGTGCAGCTTACCCAGCGTCTCCTTGCACGTGCTTACTTCCGCACTCCCGAGCCCGAGGCCGGAAGCTTCTCAGTTGCCGTGCAAGACGGAGCGGACGCAGGGCAGACGGTACCACATGTTCATGTTCACGTTGTTCCGCGAACGGCTGGGGATATGGGGAGTCCCGATGCCGTGTATGTTAAGCTTGCGGGAGAGGAAGGTAATGTTGGCGGTGCGTTATGGGATAAGGAAATAGGTGCTCGGCCTCGGTCGGGTGGAGGACTGCAGAGGGTCGATGATGAGGATCGGAAACCAAGGAGCGCTGAGGCGATGGCTGAGGAGGCAGAGCGTTATAAGGGTATATTGAAGGAAATGGGCATCGAGTGATGGTGTCAATGCATTGTGTGCAGATCATAGAAGCTGGGCTACAATAGCGATAGACTGTTTAATCTTCAGGCAAACTCGCGGCTGTCACAAGTACATTCCTTATTTTCGCTCGTTATCGATCACCTATTTTCCGCTTGATTTTATAACCTGCCATGTTATGGCTTTTGAGTGGAAAATCGGGCATCGATGAAGGATTTGGAAAGGATGAACCTTCGTCAACAACCAAGAAAGAAAAGTCCGATAATTGTGTGGCTTCTGGCAACACTTCCACAATAGACGTGGAAGGAAGCTTTTACCGCATTACCCGAGTATTCCGTTTAAAAGCGTCTTATTTGGACATTGTGGCTTTACAATATTGTCGGTACGTATCCAAGGCTACCCCGAAAAAAGATAAAGAGGCTGTTATTCCTATTACAACCCTTCTACTCCAGAAGAATATTCTCAAATTTTAATACATCAAAAGACCAAACTTTTACATCGCCAGTTATCTAGTAACTGGCTTTTCAGAATGGTCTCCGACTATAACCTTATCCGCAATACCTCAGCAATATGTGCATAGGTGTCAACACAAAGGACTAGGCTCTTTTAGAGAAAGTCTTTAAACCAGATTCGACCATTATATATCCAGAACCTTTAGGACCCTCAACTTCACTCTCAGAGTTTTACACAAAAATATCCGGTAGCCTAAACGACCTTACAACCCATCACGCCCTATTATCTCAGCATATAGACCTCCATAATAATGATACTGCAACTGTCATTACATATGCCATTACTAGTCAATTTCGCTCTGACTCGAAAAAGGGCAAGGATCCAATAGGTGTTAGCAGATACAACAACGTTTAGCAGAAGCGCAGTAGTGAACAGAAAATCTCAAAGCGCAAAACTAGTATCCAGGGCTTAATTAAGGGAGATATCATGCTTTTGGCATAAGCCGCCAGGAATAGGGAAATCCTCTCTGCGACTTTTGTCTAGTGATTGAAAAAGGAGCATGCAACTGATGCTGCTGATGTGCGACTTCGATAACGGATTTCAATATGCTAGCCGAGACAATTTATGATAAGATGCAAACATGATATGCGATCGTCCGTATTTTTTCACTTGGGATTACAGCCATAAGGTCTTGTTCGTTTGTCATTCCAGAGACATTTTATCTGATGCTATCAGTAGATAGAAGTGAGCAAGTAAGGCAACGGATTAAAATGAGGCATTTCGGGATAGTTTCCACAGTGGTCCCCAGCTCAAAACACGCTAAAGCTGTTGTTTTTGTTCACTCGCAAGATTGGTATCATATCCTGGGCACGTATCCCCACACTAGGCTACAAGTCAGTTTCTCTGTGCGGGGATTGCCAGCATCTGGTCGCCTACCCGGAATTAGATGAGGCCTGGTAGTTGCGGATCATCGGGATATTTTGGAAAGAAGTCTGTGTTTGTTACAGTCCAAAGTGCCAGGCTGGCAACACGAGTCGCGCTTGGGTCGGTGATCGAGCCGATGGTCCGAAGACATGCAAAGCGACGGAATAACTGGGAGTGATACTCTGCTCCAGTACCGTGACCAGTTGAAGACTTCGGACCTTTAATGTTTGAAGATCCTAGCCTGGTTTAATCCTTCAATCAGCAGTCTCACACAAAGATCAGCCTCAAAGCCGCTCTCTCGCCCTCGACTCAGATGCTGCCGTTGTCGCAGCCGTGTTCATGGTGTGTCGTTGAAATAGTCCCACCAGTCAAGGTAGAGTGGAAACAGAGGACAGGGCGGGAACTAGCGCAAGCAGTTTTTAGCCGCTTCGTTTGATGCATACAATGAGATGTGGTGGATAATTAGTGCATCAAGCCCTAGGCGACAGTGGGCCCAGACAGGTCTTTGAATGTGTAGCGCAAAAGAAACGAGGAAGAATCTCATGGGAGAGCACAGGGCCAAGTTTAAGAGAGCCATAGACCACGCGATCCAACTTGTTCTTCCCCCGCATTCAGAAAGTTTAAGCATTTAGTCACCAGAATATTCCTGTTCTCCTTTGGTAGTCCAGTTCATGGCTTGCATGTGAGTGAGGGTTGGTAGGATTAGCAAAAGGCGGTGGACGTACGTTGACTGCTGGTGGTGGTGGATGGATGGATGGTGGCTGGGTCTCATTGCTCGCACTACCATAAGGGACGGAATCAAGCTGGTGACTCGGCACGGAGCACTATCGGCGATTGACCAAAGTGCAAATTACATCGATGGAACCATGATTGCAGCGCAGTGCAGCGTGTTTGGGGATGCAGGTCAACAGCTAGTGGGTTGCACAGCGACAGGCCAGACGCTGGTGATCTGCGAGATAAGCAGCAACACACTCAACTTGGATAAGTAGGTTGCGAAAGTAAATGACTTTTGTGGATGCATGTGCAACAACATTTCAAGCCATGAAAGCCCAAAATACACTATCAATATCTCATTTAATCGAATGACATGCAATTGAGGATCAATCGGGGAAAATGGCGATGTTTGACAAAGGGGAATTGAACTATTCCAGCATCATGTTGGAGGCCAGAAAGGTGTGTTGTGGACGGGAAGAGGGAGGCCAGAAGATGGAGGAGGGTGGGATTGATTCCTCGTAAAGTTTCCGAGGAATCTGAGTCTCAGATGGAACCAGCAGCCAACCAGCCAGTCACCCGACAGCGGGCGTAAGCGCACAGACTTCCACCACTACCTTAGCCAAGCAATGCATCAAGTGAAGAGACATCCGCGCCAAACCCAACTTGCAAAAGTCGCACGTTGCAATAACATCAGTCTTTCCGCTTTCAACCGACCTGCAGCCGTCTAATCTCTCTCCCTCTCTCCCTCTGCTTTAGCCTCAAGGTCCCCTTATCCGCTCAATAGATGCACCTGGTTCTCGGGATGTTTTTTTCAGGGTCGCTTTTGTTGACGTGTGTCCTTCTATGTTTTTATTTTGGGCCGTTTGCTAGTGCGCCACTGACAGGATTATCGATGATGTCGAGAAATCGCAAATGATTGCTTTTGCCGTGTTTTGGGATCCGAAACCTGATCTGCCACTGACGTTGTTGAGCCGCATCCTTTCGGTATCTCGTTTTACCAGATGTTAGAGTTGGAATCCACCAGTAGCGGAGCTTGACCGGTATTACGCAGGGTTGTGGTCGCAGCAAGGGCCTTGTTGGCTGTTGAGTTGCATGGCATGGAACCATCTGGATTACTGGGACCTGCTCAAGCTCGTGAGAGTGAGGAGAAGATGAAATGGATACACAGGGTCACAGACACAACATACATACTCTTGAAAGCGTGTTGATAATGAACAACACGTATAGTTATCAAGACACGATATTGTATCGAGATGTGACTTGATAACTTTTCTTTTTTCAACGCCGCAGTTGTCATCAATTCGACCTGCTGAGTATCTACCGTGGCTCTGGAGATTGTGTGGCGTCTTCAAGCCAAGACATGTCTTGAATCGTTATGCAGTGCTTAAGTTGATGTTACGAAAAGAATGATCCAACACCAGAGACAGTCCTTGGTAGTCGCTCAATGCCCGGTCATCGACTCCGATGGAAACGAACTTGATGCAACGAAACAACCAGAAGAGAGAATTTTCAATTCCAGAGTGGCGGGTCTAAACAAAAGACACAGCCAATCATTACATACGCTCGAATCTCACATACTGGATAAAGTCATACGCTAGATGGAAGCTAGCTCTGGCCTCAATGGCGTCCTAGGGATGGTCCACCGGCAATCGACATGCATGCGACGTTGAGGATGGAACCTTGACACAGACCACTATCGGTCAAGCCGCCCAATCAAGAGATATATTTCCGTTAGCTGCATGCAGAATCCAGGACGCTCCCGAGAGTTCCCCTCCATCTTAGGTGCTTGACACAGACTTGAACTTGTGTAAAGCAACACCAACGCCAACGCCAACGCCAACGACTCCATCGGTCCCGTCTAACGATGGCTCCATTCACTCACTCTCTGTGTTCAAGTGATCACCTGCCGACAGTCCGGAAATTTGCCTGCGATAGTCCGTGGAGCAGTCTCGTCTTTCTGTATCACAAGACACTTTACGCCTGCAGTTAACAGTGGCGCGAGAAGAGCATGAAGGTGTGGCTATCTAGTTGTGTCTCACACCAGAGATGCATATGTGCATGAACCGAGTTGATCAATAACAGAGGGGCAAGAAGGTGTAGTGTTTCAACGTCGATCCTCACGGCTGTGAACGGAAACATCACAGAAAGACATTATTCAAAACCTCTTATCTCTAACACCTGACACTAAGACAACAGTGAAGACCAGGCAACCAAAACTCTGAACAGCTGTCTCACTCTGGCCGCGCCCGGTGTTGTTCTACCGTCAGGTTTTTCTTCTCTCGGCCTTGTCGTATGCAGCTGTTGGTTCAAATTTCCTGATGGTGTATGCAACTCCCAGCAATAGAGACAAGCCTAAGCTTAGCGAGCGAGCGCCCCACATGCTGCAAACGAAGCTTCGACTGTTCCACTGCAAGTGCAAGGATAGGTTCTTTTTCTCCGCCGACTGAATTGAGTTGATAGGACCTTATCGGCCAGGGAGACTGAGCGTCTGGGCTTGTTCCAAGGTTGAAGTTGGCTTTTGATTGCGGTCTCGGTCTCCACAAAAAGGCGTCGCCGCACTTACACGGCCTCCCCTTCTTCAACTTGCACTTGCACTTTGCTTGACTGTCTTTTGGTAGAAATATCCTGTCTCCCACCCTCTTTCTTTTCCTTCGTGATTGACTCTTCCACTTGTTTAATTAATTTCTATCGTCTTGAATCACCTCTCCTCTCCTCTCCAGGCTCTTGTTCTTCCATCTTGACTGCTGTGATTCTGCTACTGCTGATTTCCTTGTGAAATCCCCATACTAACTGACTGGCTCTCCAATTTCTCCAAAGCAGCCACTTCCATCCAACAGAACCACGATAGCCATTCATCTGCCTTTTCCAAATATCGCTTCCTCGTGGAATCGTCGCTTTGCCCATCTTTGTGTCTGATCTGGGACCAAGGCGGCGATACATTTTGAATAAGCTCAACAATTTGCCTTTGCTTCCATTCAGGCTGTGATCCATCACAAAAAAGGCCATGGGTATACTTCGTACCGGTCCTCGTGACCCAGATGCCTTCCCGGCCATGCAGCTCTTCCTTCTGGGTAAGCTTAGGAATTGCAGTCTTTAGCGAAATGTGCTAATTCTCCATAAGCCATTGTTCGACTCGCTGAGCCTATTGCTCTCACATCCATCTTCCCATATGCCTGGGCTCTCGTCAAAAGTTTCGAAATAGGCCGCGAAGAAGATGCTTCATTCTACTCTGGCATCCTTATATCTGCCTTTTCGCTGGCTGAAGCTGTTATGGGAACTTGCTGGGGTGGCCTATCCGATCGCATCGGCCGCAAGCCTGTCCTAATAATTGGATCGCTCGGTACGATGCTCAGCATGTTAATAGTTGGAGTGGCTCCGAGTTTTGGTGTTGCCTTGTTTGGCCGTCTCCTCGGTGGTCTGCTGAACGGAAATATTGGTGTGATCCAAACCATGGTCGGGGAGCTGGTTACAAAGCCTGAGCATGAGCGTAAGTCTGCAAACCATTGATGAGTTTCCATGGCTGACCAGTATTTTAGCACGTGCATACTCCGTCATGCCCTTTGTCTGGAGCATTGGAACCATTGTTGGTCCCTCCATCGGCGGTATGTTTGCCAACCCCCATGACTCTTGGCCCAAATCTTTCCCTACTGGTAGCCACTTCCAACGTCATCCTTACTTGCTGCCCAACGTTATCTGTGCAGCATTGTTGCTTGTCAGCATTGTACTCGGTTTCTTCCTTCTTGAGGAAACCCACCCCGATATGATCTCGCTGGTTCCTACCAGCGAATGCCATATTAGCGAGGAGACGCCCCTCATGAACAGCAACCGAATGGCAACTGAGATTGAGCCACAAGCCTATGGTGCGATAGAGATAACTGAGAACTCCAACGAGAGTTCGATTGAGGACTGGGATGCTCTCTGCATCGAGAACGAGAAGACAGGTGCAGCTCCTACCAAGACCTGGAATCGTCGTGTCGTGGGCTTCATTATCGCCTTATCAATCTTCACTTACCATTCCATGACCTTCGACCATTTGTTGCCTATCTTTTTCGAAGATAACCGTGTTGATGCTGTCGAGATGCTCAAGCATGGCTCTATCTTCCCCTTTTACTCCCCTGGTGGCTTGGGGATGACCCCGCGAGATGTCGGCGTGATTTTGGCTGTTGATGGTGGTATTGCTCTGTTTATCCAGGTCTTCGTCTTCCCCTGGACTGTCAAGATGCTCGGAACCTATCGCCTTTTCCTGCTCGTTACTGTCCTTCACCCTATCATCTACATTCTGATGCCCATGCTCCTCCTCGTCCCGGAGAGCCTTATATACCCAGCCATCTACGGTTGCCTCATCGTCCGCAACATTCTCTCCATTATCTTATACCCTATTCTCATGATTCTTATCAAGGAGGCTACGCCCACCCCAAGTGCTCTTGGCAAAGTGAACGGCCTAGCGGCAAGTGCTGGTGCTGCTTGCCGAATGATTGCCTCACCAATCGCTGGCTTCTTGTGGACTGTCGGTACCAAATCGGATTGCTCTGCCCTAGCCTGGTTCGGTAGTGCTATCGTTGCTATTGTGGGAGCCATTCAGTGCTTCTCTGTTCCTCGCCGACGCAATGAGGAGCCCTATCAGGAGGTTTCCAAGGCGCACAACAAACAGACTGTTACGGTGACCGAGACTGAGTTCTATGGCTCCCCTTGAGGAGCACACGATAGCAGTTCGAAACTCGATCAATTCGAATGTGCCGAAACAATTTTGTGGGGTTTCCAACCTACTTTCAAAACTTAGTTGCCTGCTCGCAAATCATGCTGTTTTAATACCCTGATGAATTTGGAGTTTAGGCATTTTTCAGTAATTTGCATATAAAACGACTGGCAAGGGAGGGGATGGTGTTATCACGGCTGCTTTTACGAAGTTATGTATACCCCAGGTATAACGACTGATTTGGTTTGGAATGACTTTTCCGTTTTTAGGAGTTGGAATTGATTATCTGTGGAAAAGTTCTGATGCGTTTTGCCTTGCTCATGAATGGGTTTGTTGTTGGAGATGAGATTTAGACTATAAGCTAGATAAAACACGCGGCAAATAGAAATAGAAGTCAATTACAAATATGTCCGTTCCCATCATATACCTTGATGAATTAATGATGAGAATCGCCACGGCAATGTCACTAAGTTCACTCTGCTTATCGAACATCGCAAGTAATGGCCTATATTCAATTACTAGTGTTATAGTAAACAAGTGAGTGCCTCTGAAAATACTGAGTCGTGATAGTGAGAGTAGGTTGATACCCAATAGAATTTTCGCCACCCACCGAAAGTTGGAGAAGCTCAAATTTTAGCAACCGAGTCACTCTGAACCCACCCACTAATGACATCTGAGGCATAAGACTCACCACAAAGTCTTGAATACCTCAAAAACTAGTGGCAGATTCATCTGCTCTGCAAGGGAAAAATGCATATCGAGGAAATTACCGACAAAATGGATGAGGCCATGAAGCTGGGGCAGGCCTCGTCGCAGCCAAAACTCAGCGCATCAGAGGCGACAAAACCTGAACTCCCCCCAGCTCATGCCATCGCCAGCGGAAAGACTGTCGATGAAGTATGGGAGGATCTCAACAAGTCACCCCTTTTCATGACAGACCTTGATGTCAATGATGAAAATGACGACATTGCTGCGTTGCAAGCACTCGCGTATGAAGGCACACCCCTCGAGAATGGCCAGGAGTTCAAGGAGCGCGGAAACGAAGTCTTCAAACTCAAGAACTACGCTGATGCGAAAGAGTTCTACGGAAAGGGTATTGCTATTCTTGCTGGCGAAGAGCGCAAGCGCGCTAGGGGCGAGCAGACGAAAAATCAGGAGGGTGTAATCGACACTGAGGAGGAGATTCAGAGGCAGCGCGAGACTCTTGAAGCGCTCTATGTTAACCGAGCTGCGTGTCACCTTGCTCTTAAGAACTATCGCAGCTGCTGGCTTGATTGCGCTGCGGCCCTGCGTCTCAACCCGCGAAACATCAAGGCGTACTTCCGCAGCGCGCGAGCGCTCCTTGCAGTGAACCGTATCGAGGAGGCCGATGATGTTTGTGCGCGCGGTCTTGCATTAGACGAGAACAATGCATCTTTGCGCGCTGTAGCAGACGATATCATCAAGCGAGCTAAAGAGATCGACGCACGAAAGAAGAGGGACGCAGAGCGCGAAGCAAAGGAGAAGCGACGTGCACTTCTCGTCAAGGCTGCACTACGAGCGAGGAATATTCCCACGCGCACAACAGCTCAGCCACCAGAGATGGAAGACGCGGGCATTGCACTCGTCCCAGATCCCGATGATCCACGCAGCACGCTTGCGTTCCCAGCAGTGCTGCTGTACCCTCTGCACCTGGAATCTGATTTTGTCAAGGCGTTTGAGGAAACACACTCGCTCGAGGATCATCTGAGCTATATCTTCCCTCTGCCGTGGGACAAGGAGGGTGCGTACACGACAGCAGGCGTGGAGGCGTTTGTGGAAACCACGCAGGGCGGTTTACTCAAAATGGGCAAGCGGGTGCCGCTGCTGAAGGTCCTGGGAACGGGCAAGGTTGAGGTGGTGGACGAGGTGGTGAGGATCTTTATTGTGCCAAAGGACAAGGCTGAGGCATGGACGAAGGAACACAAGGCGAAGAGAGCGGCTGAAAAGGGAGACGCAAGCTGATGGAAGATTAAAAGAGAATAAAATGATAATTTTACAAAAATGCTCGCGTACTAACTATGCCTTGTGATTGTTGTTTCCTAGGCCCTAAATGATGTGCTATATGCAGTTCTGATATGATTGAGAGGTTGCCAGATACTAATTGCGTAAAATCAATCGCCTGAGCTCGTCCATTCTATTCGCTGCTGGTAGTATACCCCAAAGACTCCTTTTCCAATAAAAATAGTCCCACCTTTCCCCTTTTTATCCCAGTGTTCTTGACAACGAAGTGGCTCGCAGTCTCTTCCTGCGATGTCTAGCCTCCAGCGCGGGCTCTTCCCTAGCAATGGGAGGCGGTGACTCGACAGCGTTAGAGGTGGAAGGGCCCTGATCCTGCGTACTGAGGTTTAGGAGAAGCATGGCAGCATCCTTTTGGGCCGCATCAGGTGCGCTCTGTGGCGCCTTCATCACACGTTGTCTCATAGGGCTGGCCTCAGGGGTTGAGACCATGAAAGTAGATCTGGGGCTCATGTTGGGGCTGGCACTTTCTCTGTAGTAGTTGTCCCAGTCATCATGCTCGAATCGTCTCTTGGGTCCCCAGGCGGCAGCTGGAAGAGCGGCTTCATGTTGCAAGGGCGGGATACGAGGCACCGCACTGAGCCAAGGATTAGGTTCAGGGCTGGGTTGGTTCGCAGGAGCCCAACTGGATCCTGGACGAGATGTCACCATATACCCAGGAAGCCCCGAACCGCTACTCGAGGCTGAGTTGGGAGCCGACATGTAGTGGTGGTCGAGGTCGCTATTCATGGCCCACGATGGATCACAGACCAGGCGGGGTCGGAATCGATGCCGACGCTCTTCTTGGGCATAGATATTCTGCGGGATACTTCCATCATCTCTCGGAAAGCTTGTAGCGCCGTGGAAGCTAGGTGGGATCGTGCTCATATGCATACGCCGAGTCATTTCGGCCTCATGGGTAGCTTCGACGATTATTTGCGGACTGATGACCATGCGGCCAAATTCAGGCGCGCTAGGATGAATGCAAATAGATGGGAAGTCAGGACCAAATATCGGAATCAAGGCCCCCGCGATGGAGTAACAGAAGGTTGCGCAGATAGCCCTGGCACATGTGTATGGCATCCAATAACCTGTATGGGCTGATGAGCGAAACAACTAGAAGACGTTAAGGACCGGAGCATACCTTGCGCAGCTATAGAACCTCCAGTAATGCTATGTGTAATTTCTTTGAGACCTGGATTGAGACCCAGCATCTTTGCCGGCATTGTCTGTTCCACAGACAGTTAGTATAGGTGTGTAGATGCTTGTTCTTCTACTTGCCTTTCCGTAGCCGCGACATTTGAAGAAAGGGGTCATGCGAACGAGTCCAACATTATAGTCCCACATCACTGCGTACTCAACGTTTTGTTCGATCAAGGTAAACTCGTATTTGAAGACTATTGGGCCTTCGTCAGTAACGGTGGCCCAGTACCAAACCTAGGCACTTACCCTCAAAGCTTTCTCGTCCTGTCTTTTCGTAAAAGTCCTTTTTGCCGCTGTTATATGGGATGTGAAGGCATGTTTCCTGGATATTCCCAAACGGCTTGACTCGGAACCTGTGTATCTCTTGCAAAGCTATCTCGTCGAGACGCTCGAAAGGGTGAAACTTGACTGGGCCGCGCAGCTTCGACTTGGCCAAGTTGTTGGCATCTTTTGGCCCAACTCTGTCAGACGCCATCATAAGACGGTTGCGAGATCGATTTGATGGTTCTCCTGTATTCGGGATTGGTGGAAACTCGAGCGCAGGGCTTGGTTGAGGAAAGGGGGAAGCATTATCTCTAGCCGGAGCTGGGTTTAGTAGTCCTTTAAGGGACAACATGATGGGAACCAGTAAGGTTTGCCAAAAGTACCGTAAACAGAAGTTAAGATGAGTAAAAGTGTTCGAAAGATGCAGGAGGCCAGAGGTTTGGCCGTAGACAGATGGCTAAACCAGGTGGTTTGATTAACACAGCGGGCAGCGGCCGTGATATAACTACTTCTGGATTGCAGGGAAGGACAGACGGCCGCAACGCGACAGCTGGTGGAAACTCTTCGCCTTTCAAGTCACTCCTCAGCTTGACAAACAAGTCGGGGAAGGGCAAATATGCCTGCGTGTACCGAAATAGGCGGTGGTGAGGAACCCCAGCTTGAGCTGGCCCGGCCAGCAAAGTTGCTCGGGAACCTGCAACTCCAAAAGTCGGTCACGCCTTGATTCGGTCAGGCCGACACTCTTCGTTATGTTTTCTTTGTTCTTTCAGTTTCAATGCCGGCTTCTAAGGGGGTAGAGCTCCGTTGACGAGCTCCCACCGCCTGGTGCTAGCAGATACTAGGAACAGCCACCAAGTGATAGATGACAGAACGCTGTCGCAGCAAGGTATTAATGATATAGTAAGATAAATTGGGCTCAGTTTGAAGCCTTGAGAGAAATGCAAGGACGAGGTTTCCAATAGTTTGATGAATAGGCACGTAGTGTTGTGTTGTCCCACAGCTACGGTTTTGCTCAACCACCAGGGAACGATATGTTTGAGCCCAGAGTCCCGCTTTATCAAACAGCACCTCTATGCCCTCTAGAATTCTCCTCCGCATTAGGAGGACCATAAGGCAGGAAGAACTGCAACAGGGGTGCATATTAGAGCTGTTGGGTGTGGATAGGCCAGCCTTCACGCCGTGCCGTCCGTTACACTCCCGGATACATCTTCTCTTATGCTCTGAACTCGGCAGGGCGCCACACGATCACGGACACATTCAATTAATATTGCAGTTCGTCTCTCTTTGATTGACAGGCTGACTCCCTGGTACAGTCAGGAGGCTGGAGAACGAGACTGAACTTTGAGCCGCAAAGGAGAACCCTAGAATAACGAATTGGTTGTCTCGCCTTCTAGAGACCGCCCCACGGGCTCAGAGTCTGAGTGAAGTACAGGCGGGTACTTGCATACCACATCGTCCAGGAGCTTCTACCCCAGTCTGTTTCCTCATATTTGTACAACAGGAGACGGCGGTCTTGCTGGCACTGAGATCCTGTTATTCATCCCAGCACTCCCCTAGAATTGCTCGAGTCGCCCCCACGTGTCAGTATGACAACTGACAACTAGAATGGGCACGCTTCCTTGCTGAGACAGCTTGCACATCAACATGGCTGGGAGTCGTATTAGACATACCTCCCGTTGCTACGGTCGACAAAGGTATGAAGTGGCTATGGTTTGTCGTGAATACGCCTCATGGGTCCTTCTATTGAGACAAAAGACCTGTGCATAGCCGCTGCATACTACACCGGTGATATGTTTCTGGTGAGAGTTCGATGGCGCTTCCAGAAGTCGGCTTGTTAGCTTTCCCCCTCATATGATCTATCGCGGTGAAGACAGAGACAACCCGTCATGTCTCTGACCTTTGTTACCCTCACGAGCTCTCAGGTGTACAGGCACAAAAAAAAAATCCCCGAGAGGGAACACAAGCCTATGCCCAATACGCTCGCCTCTCTTGCCCTTGGAGTGGCCTTCAAAACTTTGGCATTCATTTGCCTTATGATTCAAGTATCGATCGTGCTAGTCTTGGGGGGCCTGGGAAAACTGTTGCGTGTCGTGTTATCCATATATCCTCAACTAGTGAGGTATGGCTGCGTCTAGATCTCTGAAATATGATGTCAATCATCTGAGGCTACCATGACTTGTATTCATGGTTTCTTCTGTTCTCCTGAGTAAGCATGAGACTCTTTGCTCGAAGTTGATGGCCCTTTGTTGAAGCCATCATGACCGCCTCGCGAAATTCATCACATCTGACGTAACCAGCCGACGGCTCGGGCAGCGACACTCTTCCGGGGTCGGGTCTTCTGTCCACTTATTCGGGGTGCCAGTAATGGAGCTATGATTGAGTAGCGACTAATAAGTCATCCAAGACGCGCGGGAAAGGGTAGGGGCAGGGCTCAACAACGGGTTATGGCGTTCTTGAGTGAACACCGTCGTAGTCTGTAGCATTTAGGCATTTGAGGCACTGTCTAAGTATCTCGGTGTTCCCAATTTGGATAGCATATGACATCCGTGCCTAATTTCGAAAGCTGAACGACATGTTTGACATCCTACCAATCTTATCGGACCGAGCTCTGACGAATTCGGAAACGACTGATTGTCCAAATCGGTATCAAAGTAGATTAATTCCTTCTAAGTTCTCAAGACTTGGTTTCAGATGATTGTACGATTTTGGGGCGGTATGACAGCGGATGACCATGGCGAGTTAGCGTTTCTTTTGCACCAGGCGCAGCCAAAGACACAAAACGGCTCCCTGCATCGAATTTCGGACGGTGTCACCGTTTTTCCTCCCCCGTCCGTGTGGCATAAGTCTCTTTGCCCGCGTAAAACAGCAGTGTTGTGTTGACAGAGACATCCCTTCTGTGGCTAGATTTGAGAGTTAAATTCCTGGCCGAATCCAGCCTCTCAAGGTACGAAGCAAAGAAGTGCAGCGGCGCCTATAACACTAAGGATAAACCGTATTGAGCGCTGCGAAACTCGACTTTGAAATAACGTCAGAACACTTGCTTTCCTATATACAGTGATACTATAGTTCGATCGATAAAGGCGCCTGTGAAATGCTTTGGTAGGCACAACAAGTTTCAAGCTGATCTGGAGATGAGGCGGCAGTCGATGCCTTGCTGATGCCTCTGGTGGTGATACGGTCCGCCTTAGTCAAGCTAATCTCGAAGATGGTGAAACCAGGAGAATAAATAACTGCTGTAGGCTCATCCCACGGAAACACAGGCATTTGGCAGACACATTCCCTCACCCCAAGTTGCACACTTTGACTCGGCCCGCTAGCCCAGGCTGAGACCGGTGCATGTCTGACTTCGAGCTTGACAGGCTCGTTTCGGAGAATAAGCGACCACGATACCACTAGAACAGGGCCGGCCTCGGATACTTGTCAAGTTGCCGCAATCTCCATGGGGAAAGCTCCTGTTTTAGGAGGCTTGTGGAACGTGTGGCACGAGCCGAAGCGTTATCAAACGAGGTGAGTAGCGGTTTTCTGTCCTTTTATTTGTTACGGAGATGGTTTAATTCCAACTTAATCAAACTGAGGTCCTGTTTGGCCGGGAGAGATCTTGAACCGAGAGTGAATTTCCAAGATGAAAGTTTTGAAGTTCATCCCGTCTTTGAGCAAACCAGGAGGCGAGAAGTATCGGATTTGACACAAACATGTCTATCTCTTCTGGAACTCAATAGAGTTTTCAGAGGTAGTGTTTTTGCAAGGAATAACAGAATGAAAGACAAGATAGTAATTGACAATCAAAAGCCATTATCTTCTCCAACGTCTATTCCACTCAGATCAGTTAGCAGGATCATGTGCCAGGTCACGAGGTCTGGCGTTTGAACATAATAACTTGGCCTAAGGCATTAATGCACGGTCCCACAATCTAACGGCGGGGAGTGGGTCGCCCATTGTCGCGTCCCTGTAAGATTTGTTTACACTGCAGACCCTGGATTGTCACAACAACATAATAAGGTAGGACCGTTTTAGCTGTTGATGGGAAGTCTGGCACCTCTTGTTCCCTCATTTTTGTTATCGCGACTCTATTCGCGAGCTTCACCAATTGCCCAGCCTGGCCGCCCTTTATTGTTGACCCCCTTGTCTATTATTTGTCCCTCATTGAGACCCTTGTATTCGACTTGTCTGTCCTTAAATTCTGTCCTGGCCCCTCAAGCAAGATTCTTTTCCTTCTCTGCAACCAACAATAAGATGGACTCCGATGCGTCCATGTTCAGTCTTGGGGAGGAGTCAGATGGCTATGTCCCCGAAACCGTAAGTATTGGATTGTTCTCTTTTACCCCTCTCGTGAATACATTGTTTCGCTCTGTGCAATGTATACCTATCGCCTTCTTCTGTTTGCCTGCTTTGCCTGTCAGATTGCATCGCAACCTTTCAACTCCCCCCTTCAAATTCACATCAATCAGCATTCTTGCCGGTCCATTTCTTGCCGATCCCTTTCATATCTGCGCATTCTTCACAAACATCATCTAACTTTTCCTTGACAGAAGGCGAAACAAAAGGCCGCACCAAAGAAGGCTGCTACGCGGCCTGCCGTCAAAAAGATGGTGCAAACAACCCTGAAAACGAAGAGCGCGCCCAAAAAGCGCCCAACACCGGAGAGCGATGACGATGATATGAGCGTTGCTTCGGGGTTTTCAAACACACCTCCCAAAGCTAAGAAGCAAAAAAAGGAACCTGCAGGCAGCAAGTCTTCTGGCGCGCCACTGGAGGAGCTTGAAAATGATAGCATGGTTATTGACAGCCCCGCCAAACCTGACAAGGAGAAGACGGCCACCGAAATGTATACCAAGCTGTCACAATTGGAGCACATCCTCAAGCGACCTGATACATACATCGGCTCGGTCGAGAGGACGGAACAACAGATGTGGGTTCTGAATAAAGAGACCCAGTTGATGGAATACAAGCATGTCAACTTTGTCCCTGGTCTTTACAAGATTTTTGACGAAATATTGGTCAACGCTGCCGACAACAAGCAGCGCGACGGCTCCATGACATACATGAAGATCAATATCGATCGTGAGAAGGGTATGATCAGCGTCGAAAACAACGGAAAGGGTATTCCTATTGTTATTCATGAAAAGGAGAAAATTTACATCCCCGAGCTTATCTTCGGACATTTGTTGGCGGGTTCCAACTTCGACGACGACGAAAAGAAAACTGTTGGAGGTCGTAACGGTTACGGCGCTAAGCTGTGTAACGTCTTCAGCACCGAGTTCAACCTTGAGTGCCAAGATAGTGAGCACGGCAAGAGGTACAAGCAGACCTGGACCAACAACATGCAGACGATGGAAAAGGCCAAAATCACTAGCAGCAAAAGCGCAGACTTCACCAGAGTGACTTTCAAACCCGACTTCAAGCGTTTTGGTATGGAAGATGGTATCGATGATGATCTTGAGTCTCTCCTCCACCGCAGAGTTTACGACATGGTGGGCACGATTCAAGGAATCAAGGTTTACCTCAACGGCGAGCAAATCAAGATCAAGGGCTTCAAGGCCTACTGTGATCTCTATGCCAAGTCTATCGCAAAGGAACGGAGCACTGAAGAGGGTGGGGCTCCAACATGTACTGTTGAGATGGACAAGGACAAGTCACATCCTCGATGGGAGGTTGGCTTCGCTGTTTCTGACGGTACCTTTCAGCAAGTGTCCTTCGTTAACTCGATCGCTACAACTAGCGGAGGCACACACGTCAACTACATCGCCGACCAGGTCACTGAAGCTCTTCTCAAGGCTTTGAACAAAAGGCGCAAGGGTCATGCTTTGAAGCAGAGTCATCTCAAGAACCATATTTTCATCTTTGTCAACTGTTATATCAACAATCCAGCCTTTACTTCGCAAACAAAGGAGCAGATGACCACCAAGCCAAGCCAGTTTGGTAGCAAATGCAAATTGGGTGAAGACTTCCTCAAAAGGGTCGCAAAATCCGATGCTCTTCAGAATATCTTGGATTTTGCTGAGAAGAAGGCCGACAAAATGTTGGCCAAGGGTGATGGAAACAAACGAAGCCGAGTAAACAACGCAAAACTCGTCGAAGCCAACTTTGCCGGTACCAGAAGAGGTCACGAATGCACTCTGATTTTGACAGAAGGTGACTCAGCCAAGGGTTTAGCTGTTTCTGGCCGTGCTATTCTCGATCCTGACCGTATTGGCGTTTTCCCACTTCGTGGAAAGCTTCTCAATGTGCGCGATGCTTCAGTCGATCAAATCATGAAAAACGCCGAGATTCAGAACATCAAACAGTTCTTGGGTCTCAAACATAAGCAAGTTTACACGGACACGAAGAACCTTCGATATGGCCATTTGATGATCATGGCTGATCAGGATCACGACGGTAGTCATATCAAGGGACTTCTTATCAACTTCCTTCAGGTTCAATTTCCATCCCTTCTTAAAATCCCTGACTTCTTCCGAGAATTCATCACACCTATCGTCAAGGTTTGGCAGGGCCCGAACCCCAAAAAGCCCCAGCGATTAAAGTCTTTCTTCACACAACCTGAATACGAGGAGTGGAAGGAAGATCACAAAAACGAACTCACTCGATGGCACTCCAAATACTTCAAGGGTCTGGGGACAAGCTCCAACGAAGACGCGCAAGTCTATTTCACCAATCTCGATGATCACTTGAAGGAATTTGACGTCATGAAGCCTGAGGAAGCTGAACTACTAGAGCTGGCTTTCTCCAAGAAGAAAGCAGATGCCAGAAAGGAGTGGCTCGGTAACTTTGTGCCCGGCACATACCTCGATCACTCGACCAAGTCTATCACATATTCTGACTTCATCAACAGAGAACTTATTCTCTTCAGTATGGCTGATAATATGCGGTCCATCCCGTCTGTGCTAGATGGCTTCAAGCCTGGTCAGCGCAAGGTCATCTATGCTTGCTTCAAGAGAAACTTAGTCAAAGACAAGAAGGTCGTTGAATTAGCTGGTTATGTTTCCGAACAGACCGCCTACCATCACGGTGAACAGTCTCTCCAGCAAACCATTATTGGCCTGGCTCAGAACTTTGTTGGTTCAAACAACATCAACTGTCTAGAGCCCAGTGGAAACTTCGGTTCTCGACTTGCCGGTGGATCTGATGCTGCCAGTCCTCGTTATACGTTCACTCGCTTGTCTCCGTTTGCCCGCAAGATCTTTCACCCCATGGATGAGCCGAATTTGATGCATCATTACGAAGATGGGAAGAAAATTGAACCGATGGTTTATGCTCCAATCATCCCTATGGTTTTGGTTAACGGTGCCGATGGTATTGGCACAGGCTGGAGCACTTCCATCCCCAACTATCATCCAGTGGATATCGTCCAAAACCTGAAGCGCCGAATGGGTCGCTTGGATGAGAACGATCTTGAGGAAAAGCCTTTCGAAACCATGATGCCCTGGTTCCGTGGCTGGAAGGGTACGCCCGAGGTTGCTGGTCCTGACCGCTACAAGTTCAACGGTATCGCCTATCCAAACGAGCAAAAGGATAACGAAGTCGTCATCACTGAATTGCCTATTCGTATGTGGACCGATGACTTCAAGGGGAGACTGGAGAAGATTATCGCCGGTGTCGATGGCCCAGCCTGGATCAAGGATTACAAGGAATTCAACGATCACAGCACCGTTCACTTCGAAATTGCTGTGGATGATAAGCATATGAGCAAAGTCCTTGAAGAAGGCGTCCTCGAGCGCTTCAAGCTGACCAAGCAGGTCGCCACCTCCAACTTGGTTGCTTTCGACACCAGAGGCATGATTCGAAAGTACGAGAAGGTGGAGGACATCCTTGAGGAGTTCTATCAATATCGTCTCGACATGTACACTGACCGAAAGGTAAGTTCTGATCCAGATGTTACATTACCCGCTAACCATTGCAGAAACATTGGTTAAGAGTTTTCCATGCGGACTATCGCAAGCTCAAGAATCAAGCCCGATTCATCAAGGAAATCATTGATGGACAGCTTGTAGTTGGCAAGAAGAAGAAGGCCGTGCTGGTGCAGGAACTTCGAGATCGTGATTACGAGGCTTTCCCACCCGGTGGTGAGAAGAAGAAGACCGCAGATGAAGAAGATGACGATGCCGATGAGAACCAAGACGTGGAGGGTGATTTAGAAGGTGGTGCTCGGGACTACGACTATCTCCTCTCAGTAAGTACTTCTTGAAGGTGAAAACGTTCAGAACTAACGCATTGTAGATGCCCATCTGGTCTTTGACAGCTGAGCGTCTCGAGAAGCTCAAGCAGGCTATCGAGAAGAAGAAGGCAGAGCACGACGAACTTTCTGCCCTTAGTGAGAAAGATCTCTGGTGTCGCGATCTTGACGACTTCATGGTTGAATGGGAGACTCAGCTTGCAGTTGATGCCGAGATCAAGACGAGCATCCGCCGCTTGGGCCGCCGCGTCTCTAAAAAGATAGGTGCTGGCACTGCTCGTGGCCGCAAAGCCAAGGATGATGACGAGTATGAGCCTGACAAAAAGGGCCGCGGTAGGCCAAAGGCTGGGGCATTAAAGGCAGCTGCTAAACCAGCGCCCAAGGCAGAGACAAAGAGTGCTCAACGGTTTGCTGAGATGTTCAGTTCCAAGCCGAAGGTCAAGAAGGAACCCACTGCTGATGTCATGGAGCTGTCGGATCTCTCTGACGATGACTACGCTGCTCTCAGCCGCAGCAAATCATCGGCGCCTCCAATCAAGACCTCTCAATCACCTCCAACTGAAGCATCGGAGAATCCACGAGTCAAACGAGCTGCTGCATCCAAGGTTAAGAAAATCATTGATGATGACTCCGAGAGTGACGATGATCAGATGCTTGGCGACGTTGGGGCCTTGGTCAAGGGCATTGATAAGCCAGCTGGTGACCGCGAAAGGGGCAGGTTTAGTCTACATGCCATGAGCCGGCCAGATTCTAGCTCAGGCAATGCCAGCGCAAGCGGACTTTCCAAGTCAAGGCCCAAATCGGCCAAGGCTTTCGACTTTGATGACGATAGTCCTGACGATACCAACTATGAGCTCCTCGCCAAGTCGTCGCCCCACAAGACGGCCACGAAGGAAGATCACATAGACAGCTTCCTTTCTGATGATGAGCCTTTTGTTGCTCCATCCAAGCCAGCTGCGTCTAAGTCTAAGCCTACGAGTACGGATTCCGAAGATCCAACACCAGCCGGTCTGGCTACTGTCAAGAAGGGTCGTGGTCGTCCCACTAGTGCGAAGAACAAAGCGCCAACGAAGCCAAAGGCTGCTCCGAAAGCCACTAAGACAGCTGCAGCAAAGGTTGCTTCACGTCCAGCAACTAAACAGACAACTCTATCGCCAGCAGCAAAGGCCTACGCCGCCAAGAAGGCTGTCAAGAAGTCTGTCCTTGAAGACGACTCAGATGAGGATATGGCAGAGCCAGATTCACCCCCTCCCAAGGCTTCCTCGAGAGCGAGACCAGGACGTGCTGCCGCTTCGAGACGGCCAATTGTTGTTGACGACGACTCATCGATCATGCAGCAAGATGATGAGAGTGACGACCCTTTTGAGGTCGATGATGACGAGGATTAGATTTATTCACCTTGTGCTTGAGCCCATGGAAGGCATGGAAAATACTGATTGCTATTGTTCTGGGACCACTGTATACAGGGACCTTTGCTGTAATTTCTTGTTTGTTAAGTACGAAGCATTGTGTGGAAACAACTGCAAGCAAGCCGTGGTGAAAGGGCAGTGGAGTGGAATCTAAGTTAACAATTCGTTTTGGGTTCTTGGCGTCAATGGATGCAGGGCATTCACTTTATTGAGGGCCTCGGCGTAGTCTTTTAATTGATATCCGCATATGAATAACATGCCACATTCTTTTTATCACCTTGTACAAAACGTTCTTTGACTCGTGATTGTAATGTATGCATCTCAAGTGAAGTTGAACGTCGCTCCAACGCCGGAAGGGTGCTTATCGATAAGAGCTCGAAATTAGCGCGGGGCTTTCTTCAGAATCCAAGGGTCTCTCCGGATTTATCATCCCCTCCATTCATACGTCGTCATTTACTTGAACAATTCACATCACAAATAAATCATATTTAGGATGTCTTCAGAAGAACCCCAATCTCTACGTTCTCTCTACGAAGCCGCTGAAGAAAAGCGCCACGCTCTAGACAACGCCTTTGAAGCAACATCCCCCGCCTACCGCTCCGATCTCGAAGCTGCTCTATCCCTCTACTCCTCTGCGCGCGACCAAATTTCAGCTCTCGCCCTTTTCTCAGCCAACGAAGGTATTGAGGACATTTCTACATCAGATATCCCTTACCTTCTTCTCGATGCTCATGTCGCAGAGCTCGTCCAAAAGACCCCTAATCAAAGCCCTGGCCAACGCCTCGAAGTCCTCGCCAAATCTCGCGCCGCCTACGAGCGCTTCCTCGCCACCGTCGATAGTTATGGTTTAGTACAGAAGCCTTACGAGCGCGTGCTCGAGCGCTATCACGACGATCCTGAGAAATTCGCTGTTGTTGCTAGTAATGATGCTGCGGCGCGACGAGACGGCAAGATTGCGAATTATCGCGCTGAAAAGGCGCTGAAGGAGAAGCTGGAGATGTTGAGACGCAATCCGCGATACCTGGAGGATGGCGATGAGGAGCTCGTGCGGGAGCTTTACCTTACACAAATCACTTTCGCAGTGCATTCTACACTTCAGGCGCTTGATTCATTGAACCGTGAGGTGGAGATACTTGCGCAAGCACCTCGACCGCTTGCACCTTCAACTACCAACGCGCCAGCTCCCGATGATCATTCTTCCCGTCTTGATCAACCTCTACGCCGTCTCCACTCTCTCCAAGCTGGTCCGCTACTTTCCAAGCAAGGTAAACCTTTGCAGCCATTTACACTGCTTGGTTCACGAGATCAAATGTCACGAGATGTATTTCGCTCAGGACACAACCTGCCGACCATGTCCATTGATGAGTATCTAGAGGAAGAGAGGCGGCAAGGAAACATTCTCCAGGGTGGTGTGGAGCCGAAGAAGGTGGTGGATGAGGACGATATGGAAGCTGTAGATCGCGAGACATACAAGCAGCGCCAGTGGGATGAGTTTGTTGATCATAATCCAAAGGGAGCCGGAAATACTCTCAATAGAGGTTGATGTAGGTTGAAAATATCGGGTGTTCGGCGTTTAGGTACATGCATAGCAGGAAATGAAAAATACCAACACATGGAATGGAACGCTATACAGAGCACTAATACAACCCAGTGGCCAGTGTACGCAAGATGGTTTGTCAATGATAAGAACTATGCATATTGCTAGCCATCGAAACAAAAGGTAGTTACTTCCAGGAGGATGAGTCTACGGCTTTGCCTGCAAGAGGCCGGTCACTCAATCCGAAAACTCGACTATTGTCGTTCGTGCGTAAGGTAAAATCATTAACGATAGATGACTATATCCTTGGAACATTTCAGGGGTTGCGTTTTCAATAAAATCGACTAGACTTGTCATATGAACATGTTAGCTGTCGAACGTTCAAGTCGTTAAAAAAAGAATGGAAGTTACAGAAAAAATCGTAATTCGTTTCAAGGATCGACTGAATCATATCTATGCCTCCTCCTTATTTTGTCTGCTAACTATTGTCGACTGATTAGAAGTTACGAGGAAGCGACTAGTTGGTTCATCATGGTCTCCTTGTCCGTTTGCTTCAACTCTCTGAAAGAAGCTTTCTGATCTTCAGTTATACTGTGTTATAAATTATGCCCCCGAAGTAAGTATAAATTTAATCAAGACGTACATTTCCGTTATCATGAAAATATTCAATTTGAGATTCTGGTACCGTTATCCCTTCATCTTATATACCAAAATCATCATTAGACGACCGTATCATCACTAGCATCAGAGTCCCACATGCACGCATCACCATCATTATCACTGTCATCTATGTTTGAGCTCCAAGCTTCGGTTACGGATACTGACTCGGAGTCGGTTGTTTCGACTGTCATGTTGACCGCTTCGCCCATCATCTGATGGTCTGCGGGCATGGCGTACATAGCGTTTGTGAATTCGACATCAGACTCGCCAACGGTAAAGGAAGATTCAGAGGCGATGAGTCTGTCTTGAGTCATCGACGCGCCGGACGTACAGCCCCAAACCCGTAGTGCATCCATATCTTCAATGATGGAACCACAAACGCTCGAAGGGGTTGAAATTGTATAGCCTGTATGGAAACCAGGTCCTGGACCATTAGGTGCCACCAACAGATCTGCTGAGGGAATTGCATCCCCAAATACACCTCCGCTCCCGTCGTCATTACCTCCACACCAAAGAGGGAGGTATTTGAGTTCGTTGTCAGTCAGTGTGAGTAGCAAATGGCGGGTCAGGTTGAGCGGTACTTCGACGTTTTCTCGTCTCCATGAAAGAGTGAGTGGTCGCAGTCGATCTTTCACCGCAGTTTCGAGGGTGTTTAGTGATACGACAGGCCCGTACGAGGCAGGCATGCCCATTACTGGAAAGTCGCGATCTCCGAGCGTGAGAATACGGCTCCATAATATATTATCGGATAGCCTCGGCGTACACGCAAGAAAGTTTTCGAGTGCTATTGTTGCCACTCGAACTAGGGTGGTCAATGTTCTATGCCTGTGTCCGTCCAGTTTGCATCTGGCGTTGTTCCATCTTCGCTCATCCAATGTCACCCCGAAATCGTTGTAGGGCACAGAGCAGAGTAGCATCTGAACCGGATTGAATTCCAGCATGATGGTAGTCATCTTGTCAAAATCCTTGGGTTCCACGTATGTCAGGCGGTCTTGGTCTATGTAACAATATGTTGCATGGCCATGACCTGGTGGTGAGTCCATAGCATCCTCCCACGCGTCCGTGACTTCACAGGTTAAAGCACGCATGAGATCACGAAGCTTTTCCAAGGCAAATTGACTGAGGGGCGTACCTTCCTGCTGAAGGAGCTGCTCGGTTACTTGCAGCTTAGACCACTCATCAATGTCCCATGAACTGAAGAGATCTGGGTTCCTGTAGGTTGCATTGATTTTTGATACTCTGTCGACAAGCGCTTGTGCTGCGTGTTGGACGATGTTACTGAGTTCATCGGGTAGATGACTCAACCGCCTCCCAAATATCGTCGTCTGACTGTTTGCATTATATTTTGTTGGGTCGCCTGCCAATTTGAGAGCGAGCTCGTTGACGAGGATTCTGAAGGCAGAGTCCATAACAGGAACAATCTTGAGCAGAGATCCAATTTGCATAGCCTCCTCTGGTAAGATCTCGATGAAAGTGGTGTTCTGACCATGCATTATCCATTGGGTAACACGATCGGTAAGAATGGAGCTACATTCGAAGAGACAACTCAACTTCAAAATAGTGAACAGCCTCGGAGCTGAATCCAGGATGCATCCTTTGCCTTCGATCAACATGAGCAGCCTCACAATTCCATTACGGTGACGAATTGGACAATAATCAGGAATGTGTCTATATGGAGGTGTATCGTGAATCTTCTCGTTCGTGAGTTTCATCCGCAACACACGGTCGGGGTCAAGATTTAGCTGGTTCCACCTGGGGACGGGTGGTGCGTTCTCCGTGTCGGTATTCTCCTCGTCATTGGTTTCTGGGTCTTTTGGTAGCATATTGCACATGCAAATGTCATCATGGCCTGCTCTACTTGTTAGATGTTGGTCTAACAACCAATTATAGGTGATTACTGACCACAAACAAGAAATGGATCAACACCATTGAGAATATATGAGCTCCACCACTTGATTATCCCAGGCGTCAAAGATAGCTCAGTCATCTGGAACACCAGCTCATCCCCTTCCGTGGGTGGGGTCAGATCAAGTAAATATTTGATACCTTCGGGCAGCTTATTGACCATCTTCCGACGACGCTGGATTTTGAATTGGTACGTAGGGCCAAGTAGCTCAGCGAATTTGGGGGAACCAGTCTCGAGCAGCTTGTTGGAGTGAACACAGAACTTTTGTGATTTGTAAACGATGCCGTTGCAGTCGGTATGGTCGAGAACACCTTTGTGGTGGACAGGATAGTCAATGAAAACAAGAGTATCTCCCTGGTTGAGCTCAAAGGGCACCATGTGAAGCCGGTAAAGTTCAAATTGCCGAGTCTGTTCGATATCCTTTTTTGTCATGAGATTTGGCACATGGTTATTGTAGAAAATGTTTGTTTTGTTGAAGCAAGAGCCCGTAAAGCTTGATAAAGGGGCTGGTTTAAGTTCATTTTGTACTGAAGACATATCAAAATATTGATATTGAGACTGGTCGTGTTGTCGAGGTCCATCTTGTGGTTCGGTTTGAGCAGGATGTGGAGGTGGATTGTTGTTTCGATTAGACGTATCATCCCAGGTAATATGCGTTTGATCGCTCTGCCAATCGGGCAAATCCATTGCAGTTAAAACAACGTGGCTCACGCCAACGTTACGGGGAAGAATGATGCGTGGAGTGTCTAGAGCAGTAGATATGAGAGAGCAGAGGCAGTCAGAAGACTCAGTCATGGAACGTTAGATATGTTTGACATCAAGCATCGCAGGCAGCCAACGTAGAAGCTGTATCGGCAGTTTGGGCGAGTGTGCCGTGTGAAGTCAACCAAGGCCGTATGAAACAAGAACAATATGCTCAGAGAAATATAGAAGCACTTGCTCGGTGATTTATTGATACTCTGGTTTGGCTTTTGGTAGAAAGAAATGGGATGAATGTAAGATGAGGAGTTGTGAGGGAAGAAAGCATTAGGCTGACTGTAAAATATGGCAGGTAGCAACTTTCAATACAGCCCTACGAAAGTACCTCGCTTGCCCTTGTATGCCAATTAAATACTTACATTTTTCTACCCCTCCCTTAAAGAGCTGATGCCTGAGCCTGAATGTTTGATGGAGGGATGGTTGCCTTGAGGCTGCCATGCAATCCAAGGGTCCAATGCATTAGGTGTGGCAGCTCAGCCTCCTATACCTACACTTACAGTACCTTTAGGTGACAACAAAACTGGAGACCTTCCACGAGTTGGGACGAGCTAACGACTTCTTCATCATGAGTCAGCCAACAAAACACCACTCGCTCTGCATCTCAATTCCTAATTCGTCAGCTTGTGCTGTTTTGCAAGGGTCATACAGGACAAGCATTGACTCAACAGCGTTGCTTCCTCAGGATCTTAAGAAAGAGTATAAAGATACGACGAAGATACCAAGACCAACGTGACTGGTTTGTGCAGGGTGGGAGCATGCACTTGTGACCATCCAAGATGTTTATCTTGCCTGATCCTTAAGTGGTGAGAAATGAACGCAAGCAAGAATCAAATCATGTTATTGGATATCAAAAACGGGCATCAGTGCGAACGCTAGCAAAGAAACCTCCGATGTTAGTGCTGTTCCAACCTCAAGTTTAGGGTAGCATTACTGGAAGCCTTCTATTGAAACATTGGATGGCAGGATGATATCCAGCCAAAATACCCACAATGAACCAATCCTGCGCTCTTAAATGGAAGGGTAGTGCATGATCACCCCAGATACTGTAACTGTAACTGTGTGTGTTGAACAAAGTAACTGTATTGCTTCGCTGGAGCAAGTTTGTCAAGAGAGAAGATGTTCCCCACAAGACTGACTACGTACCCCTGCCGTTTGTCTTAGCAGAGAGTGAACGACATCTGGACTCTTCTTGTAGCTGTCAGGCTTCAAGATTGAGATGAGATCTTAAGAACCAATTTGTGTGAGGTTTATCCAAATTTGATGAGTCAGGGTGCTATCGTCTTAGATTCCAGCCACTGCTAGACAAGCCAAGGACTTTATACGAGATAAAATCGAAGCATATTCCACACCTAGTCAACCTAGTATTGACAATATTATAAACAAAAGAAACTTTCGCATAAAGTAAACACTAGTCTAAGGAACGCATTTCTATATAGTTGGTAACCATCCTTACTGTCATCCTATGATAGCTTCAGAAAGATCACAGGTATTTAAAGAACAGCATTATCGACCATGAATTCGAGCGCAAAACACATTTTATTTATACAGCGGTCAAGTTACCGTTCAATTACCACTTCATTACAGAGTACTCCTATCTTATGCATTCATTATCGCACCAAACCACAAAGCTATGCCTGAACGCCACCCATGCTTTACCTTTACAATGAGCCCCCCTTCTTGAACAGACTGTCATCAGTCTCTGCCTCATCGTCGGACTCATACGCTACCTCCTTCCCCTTCCCTTTATAATCCCACAAGCCAGGTTTGTCCTCTTTTAGGCTCCTTCTGCTGACGGGTCGCTTAGACGCTACCTTGCGTTGGTTGTTGTCGATATGGTACTTTCTTAACCGGTCTCGTCCAGCCACCTCGATCATTGGCGCCGTGCTATCTTCATCCCCTGAATTGCGCCGCGTTGTAGGGACCGTTGAAGAATTCTTCAGGTCCCGCATCTCCTTTATCACATCCGCAAAGCTCTCCTCCAGTGTCTTCATTCTAGCCAAGACTAGCCTGCCCATTCTGTCGCGGTCGCCGGAGTCGTTACCACCGCCTGCCCGCAATCGATTATCCTTCATGAAAGTGGCAAGTTGTGTCTGGAAGCTCCCAGGCATCGCACCAATATGGTCCGCTCCAATTTGATCAGATATGGCACTCAAGTCAACCGAGGATAACCTTCTAATATCCTTGGGGCGGTTTCGCGGCTCAATGCTCAGAAGCGCTGATCGGCTGACAGCACCAGCCTCGGTCATACCCCGTGGTGGCATCACTGGTCGAGGTTTAGTGTTGGAGACATACATAGACCGGCGAGGTGAACTGCGTCTTGGTGTCTTTTCCCCAGTAGTGGTGCGCCCACTCGTGCGTGGGCGTGACTGGCCGGGCAGAGGTGGCGATATCGACGACGCCCTCTGTATTTGTTTAACGTCTTGAGGGTTAAAGAGTATCGTGTTCGTAGAAAGAGTTCGGTTGTGTGCTCCTCGTTTGGGCCGAGGTGTCTGAGACACATTCTTGCCTGAAGAGCTCATCTTTCCAGAAGAACTCACAGAGGATGCCAGCTTTCCAAAGCTATTGGCATTCGGTGTAAAGTAGCTTTCCGCCTCCTCGTGGATTCTATGGCTTCCAGCGGCTTGACTCTGTCCAGCATTGGTAACATGATCATCCTCATCCTCATCATTTGTCACCAGCTCGTCATCTCCATCGGCGTCGGTCTGATCTTTGTATTCAGATACATCCCCAGTCAGACGAGTCCTGGAGAGATTTGACGATCGGAAGGGGTTACCCGCGTTGGAAAACCTATCAGCAGGATCACTTGCCGTCGATCTAACGTCCGATACCCGCCTAAGATTAGTGGTGCGTACAAGACCAACGCTGGATCTTCGCTGCCAAGGAGGCATAGTACCATCGGGCGTTTGCCAGTCCCCTGGTGACGCGTCGTTATCGTCGTGTTGATCCATCCAATTACGAATCGCTGTCTGCGTCTTCCGCCTCTCTTGACGTCTCTGTGTCCTCAACGTTAAGGGGTCAGGTAAACGCCGGAAGACCTCCTCCAGTGCTCGATCCTTTTGAAAGCCAGCTACTGACTCCTCGCGAATCCTAATGCTTGGACTGAAAATGGCTGCTCTGCTAACAGGATCCATGAAGGATATGTGCCGACTTCGCTCACGAGTCGGGTGCTCCACCAAGTCAGTCGGCTCGTACATGGACAGAGCAAGCCAGTATTTCTCATACAGGTAGATACAAAATAGAACGGGGAAATGTGTGATTTTGATGACAGTCCTGTTCAGCCAAACGAAGGTTCTCAACGGCATGCAATATCGTAGAGGCATAAGAAGCCATGCGAAGATGTTGCTGGGGGCAATATACGAGAACAATGCGTCATTCTTCACCATCGATATGGTGTTGACAGCGAACAAATACCTTAGACCTAATTAGAGCAATTTCGGATATAGATAGCGTAACTTACTGGTGCTCTTCATTGGCATTTGACGCGATAGCCATGAAGGAATTTGTAAGAACCGTGATGAGGATTGTCCTGAATTGTTTAGCAGAAGGAAAAGTGATTGCGTCGTAGAAACTTACACGACAAGGAAATGACAAATGCTTAGGAAGAGAACCAACAGAGCTCTCCCTAACCAATTGTATGCATCCCATCTATTAACCATTAGCTCCAGTCGTTTCATGTCTCATTAAAATACTTACACTTCCCAAGCTGCAGGAGTGAACCCCATAAGGATCTGGAAGATCTTGTAGGCAACATCACTCGCACCGAACGAGTTTTTTGTCAAAGAGAAAAAGACGAAGAAACCGCTACAGAGTACCAATATCAACGTGAAAACGGCCACCAAGTCCACAGCCATAAGTCGAAATGCAATAAGAAGTTGCGAGAAGTATTGGTAATGATCCAAAATGCTGAATATACGAGGAAGGAGCAGAATTGCATTAGCCGCCAGAATATCATAAGCATTGTCGTAGATGTGGTGAGAGTCGGCCAGGAAAACGCCATACGCTCGCATGCAGTAGTAAACAATGAGCAATAGCAATATACCGAGATCAAAAACATTCCACACATTCAAAATGTATAGTGCGAACCCCTGCTCGTTGAAACCAACAAGCTCGTCAAGCATGAAGCCGGCACTCCAAAACCAAAAGATCAGCTCGAGACCTGTGATCTGAACCGAACGCTCGGCGAGAACAGCAAGGAATAATCCGATCAGAACAGCGAGAGATATTGTCGAAAGAAAAGATCTGTATCGAGGAACTCGAAGACGAGAGAGTTTCAGGAGAGACGCTTGACGAGGATCGTAGAGCGACGCCGTACGACGCCCTGGTGGGGTGAAATGCGTTTCTTTTTGAGCAATTGAACCAAGTAGGGGAGTTCTGTCGTTCGCTTTTCCAATAAAACCATTAGAGCTGATGCTTTCGGTTGGTGGGGGTTGGCGATGTAAGCTATCGGCAGACGAGTGGAAGGTAATCGCACCGCTCCAGATAGCCTCGAGTTGCTGGACAACAAGGGGATGCGCAAGCAGGTGCTTGGCTGAGGCTCGAATAGCGACCTCGAGAGTTGACGTTCGGGACGCAATTAAGGGCAACTTATTGGCCGGCGGTGATTTCCGGGGAGATGTAGGGGCCTGAGATCCGGGGAGACCTTGAAGTGGGTAAAAGTCATAGGCAAGGGCATCGATCAGTTCCCGTGTATTGTACTCTTTGAGAAGCTTGAGAGTCAGCAATTCGCAAACCTTGGCACGAGTGCTACTAATTCCTGCATTGCCTGGGTAGCGTTCACCCTCTTTGGTGAATTGGAGACAGTTGATCATGAGAGCATACAGAGTAGCGCGGCTGAAATGTTGGGCGCGAATCTGCTGTTGCATGGGCTTGATAAGGAACTGGGAAACCTGCGGTGATCGAAGTTGATCCCATGATAGTGTTGTTTCGGTGCGTGTCGATACGATGATTCGGATAGCGTGTGTTATGCTGTACACTGGCAAAGAATCTGTATATTGAGGTTAGAACCGCCCATATTGATTGACCCTTAAATATTGTGATTAGAATATCTGGGACGTACCTAAGTGAGATGCCGAGAACAGAGGAAGAACAGGGAGGCCGCCGCGCCGTCCGTCCTCGCCAGGCCTATCTTCTTCTTCCCCTTCATCATCCTCGTCATCTTCTTCGTCTCCATCGTTATTCGTACGGCGGTCATTGCTCCGAAACCGGCTCAAACCCTCATCGTGGGTATCATCAGCATCGTCGTCGTCGGCCTCTGTGAAATCGGCCGTTGCGTGTCGTTCAAGAGTATAACGCCGCCGAGCAGGACCCGGAGAGGGAGAGAGACTCGTGTTTCGGTGGCGATCGATTCGACGGGGACCAGCCCTGGGGCGTCGCAGTAGGGAGGAGAACATTTGTTGGTGTTTTGGTCCTTTGGGAGCAAGCTTTCCGCCTTGCTTGGAGTTGTCTCAACGCGCCATGGAGGGGAAGGAGCGCGGAATTCTGAGCTTGGTGTCTAGGTAGCAAACGAATGAAGCGAGACAAGATCTCAGCAAAGAGTGTGGGGGATACTAGATATGATAATCCAACAACAGAACCCGATGCCGGAGTCGAATTTTGCAATCTTGGTAGGAAGAAGAGGGTGTAGGAGCGAGATGTTCCCTACCATCCATACGTAGCCGGGGTCCAACGACAACCTTCAAGGCTCGGGGCGCTGTCGCTACTGAACCTTGGGAAACAGACAACGCTAAAGCAGGCGAGGATCACGTACCTATTCGCTTACTCCGCTGCTAATAGATACATGAGAAGGCCCCTGGACAGACTAGATATTTAGCGGCTCCAGGATCGTGAGGGTGTAACGCCAGTGGACAAGGTTCTATTTGGAAGGATATCGAGGGTCCACCGAACAGTTGACTTGCACTATTGGAGGATGAAAAACCAAGGAAATTTAATGGCTTGTGGGACTTGAGGCCATGTGAGAGTTGAAGCTTTCGTAGTGGCCGAAGAATTTTCGCAAAGAAGAGACTTTTTTGATGCGAAGGTGTTGAAGATTGTAATACTGAAGCAAACGTGTGTTCATATTGCTCTCCAAGTAAAGAGGTTGTCCGGACGGAGTATGAAGATTACCTAATGTTGCCAAGGTACCTATGCTAGAAGAATTCGACACAAGCAAACAATGGAACCACGGTCCAAGGTGCTTGGAGGTGGATCATCAAATTAGCGACGACCCTTTTGAACTGACATTTTCTGCATCTGCAGGACAGTAGATGGCTCATGTTCTGTTCTGACTCGCAGCTTGGCAGTCCAGATGTACAGGGTGGGTGAGGAATTGGAGATGCCTGTATGACCAACTGTTGATAGGAGGCTGGCTGACGACTAATATTGGATGCCCTCGTTCACCAATTTTCTTACAGTGAAAAATGATTGACGGTGACTTCCATTCCTCTTCTTGCTGTTCATGTCGTTGCAATAAGCACCATCCTTGCTTGACTCCTTGTTGTTATTGATCCACACTCATTCATACAACAGGTAAGTAAACAGTCTGGAGACCCGAGCAGGCATCTCACCTCTGACCCTGGTCCACTCCCTCTGCAACAGAAAATCAAGACCGATCCCATGATCGGCGACTAGACATTCGATTTTTGAACCACTCGGTCATGAACCGGTATGCACCGTGACAATGTTTGTCTCTTATCTACTCCGATTCAATGTGTCTGACAAGCACAAGGTCAAACCAACGGCATTTCCAGATTAGACGTACAAACCGGCTTGAACTTTTGAGGTATTGTCATCTCGATGAGATTACAGATCTAGTTAGATCGCTCCGGGCGATGATTATCGCAAGCACAGACGATCCGGGGTGAACAATACGCCATCCAATTAGCCCCTCGCGATAGCTTCGTTCTGCTATCGCAATCCTACTCACTACCCGAGTACATAGCCAAAGTACCTCGACATGTGCCGCAGATCTGGTCTGAATGTTCCCATGTTCATGCTCGCTGCCGGGTCATCAACTTATTGCACCACGGATGCTCTTCCGCTCCATTTGACCTGCAGAGCCACCCCGGCTTCATGCTTGAGTGTTATGTATGTATGCGTGAGCTCATCGTACCAACAGGCAATCACCGCTTAACATAAGCATCAGCATGATTTTGATAGGTCCGTCCCACGCGTTGTTAGCAGACGTCTGCAGACTGTAACATTGCAGGGTGCGTGGATGCGGCCGTAAGTGAATGTAGTGTAGATTCCCCCACGTCCATTGATTCACCGCTGTACCGGATGTGTGCGGGGATGATTTTCGTACGAGAAATGGGATCCTTATTATATACTCACCTGATTGATCACATCTTCCTATTTCGGATGCGGGTGTTTCGACCCCATTGACGATGTAGTCTGGAACATGCCACACCGCTGCTGTAGACAATGGATGCAATCCAAACAGCTGAAGGTTGCTTTCCTGGAGATTTTGTGTGAGTTGTTTGATAACACAATCTTTACGACGAAATAGGCATCTTGATAAAATACCGGTAGACAGGTAATTTTTTAAGTTGTTATCCCCACAATGATCCTCGCTTGAAATCGTAAGTGAACCTTCAGTTGAGACTCAACGGTTTCTCACGAGTCTGCCGAGAACGGAACTTATGTGATTAATTGTCTTACACTTACACAGGACTTGCTCTTTGCGAACAGCCACACATTGGATATGGTGCTACAAAACATCAGAACAGCCCCTTCGGATGAATATATAATTATATATGTAGGAACGCAAACGATACTCTACGGCCTCCGGGTAGTGGGCAGCAACACAAGAAGAGCTGAAAGACTTGCAGGTATCAATGAAGTTTGCGCGGGACATCTCTCTCAAGCATTCGTATCTGTCTTGTTTTCGAGCATTCCCGAACAGCAATACTAAATAATGCTCACGCGAACCATAGTAACAAGCTACATCAATGATTATTGTGCTCTAACTCAAATTATTTGACTTCAAGCTGAGCTCCCTTCGTTATAACCGTTGACGCCTGCCGAAAGAAACGGCAGTGTCGATCGCTTTTGTTTCTGAGTCTTGCTACATGACATGCTTGCTTTTGCAATGTCCAGTAGTTGCTCTGTATTATAAACACTCATCTTGAACAATATTATAAGTAGGATAGAAGTGTTACATCTGGTTTCCTTTGAACCTTGGATACATTATTTCACTAAAAATGCTTATTACCATTATTCGGATATATAGGTAGTCTCTCCACATGCACATTGAAGTATAACTTGTCAATGAAACCAAGGGAATATGATTTGCAAAAATGTGGGCGTTAAGAATCCGGGGTCAGATGGGCTCTTACTGAGACACACCTTAGGCAAGGTCCAACTGCAAAAGTGAACCATGCCAATAAGTATCCGACTTGAGACATTACGCAATCGGCATTGGACGACTTATTGTTGTTGGTTTGCGGTAATCTCAAGCATTCACGCTTTCGTATCGATAGAATCCTATCAGGCTCCTTGGTGTATGTTGTTTTGAATGCTATATCTTATAAACTGCGACTGTTTCCACCTTCTTGTGCCTTTTTGAAACGAGCATGCCTGTTGTTGGTGTCCTCATCATAGAACTGAGGTACATCATGCTCATCATCTTGTCTCCCAGTTATGACAAATAGCCCGCAGCTTCGGCCAACCTAACTTTATGAGTTCGAACATCAGCAAAAATGAACAGCACATCTACTGCCCAAGGACAAGCAACGCCCGCTTTTTGCAAGCCACATGCAATGGCAGATCTTCAACCAGCTTATAAACATGTTATTTGTGAACAAGACCACGCTATTGAAGACGATCGCCCAACGGAAGAAGAGCCTTTGGAGTGCTTGGTCTATTATCTCTTTTCACATTCCATCTTTCAGCTGGCTCGAAAGCCACTGATACGCTACCTTCGGGATCAAGCCGCCATCAAGCCGATTCGTCAAAGTCCATCGCTTGAGATCGTCGCCGACCTGCCTTCAATGCTTTCTAGCAGCCTACCGTTACTGGTATCCATCTGGTTATTGACCAGCTACTGTTGGATTCCGTTTTGTGGGCTGATGATATGGGAACGTACTGGGTCTGATGTCGTGTATGAAGTTCTGTCATGGATTTTAAAAGGGCTTGAGGCTGTAATGGATATTACAAGGACCTCATATAAGAACGTCACTTCGATGGCAAGCTCTGCACTTGTGTCGAATGGAGCTCGACGGGTACTGCCGTGGGTAGATGGACAAATGGATGAAGATGGAGCGCTGGGGAGTCTTCTATATGCCCATAGTGGGAATTCCTAACTCGGCAGTGGCCAGAATACGGCAGGAGGAACGAGAAATGACACTTGTTAGCTAAAGAAGTACATCGTCGACGTAATGACAACATGAAGTAAAATGATGTATTAATACGGAGCTTGCCACCGAATAGCTTGGGCTATGTATCATGGAGACGGCATCTTGATTCCGATCGAGTAGTTTACCTGATAAGATACTAATATAGCAACGGAAATGCTACTGTACATCGTTAGCATCTGCAAGTTTGTTTATTCGTGATGGTAAGAGGCGTTTGACAGCAATGTTTTCAGAGCTTGGATCTTGACGCAACGTGATAAGTGGATGAAATTCGGAGACAAGCTCCAGAATGGTCGCGACTATGCCTCGATCCATTCCAAGCAATAGAGCGGCTCGTACCTAGCGAAGTAGATCCGTCAAAGTTAAAAGAAACGCAAACTCTGAACGTGACAAATGAGGAACAATGATCTAAGTTACTAGGGCCGATGGAGTATTTGGCTACTGATTGATCAGGGTCTCAGGGATGGATGCAAGGAACCCAGAAACGTGCATGCGAATAAGCCACAGCCGACTCTGAGGACGGTTCTGCATTGTATGGACCTGCATGAACAGCCATTGACCATTGAGGTTGTCTTATTGTTTGGATGCGACCGCGTCTTAAGCATGAATGTGACGTCGCGGCTGTCACTGTAGGCAAATATTCGCCCTTGGAAGGTATTTGAGGGAGATTATTCCCTTGACAACAGAATGGTCTAGACGTCAATAATTTACCAGGTAAGCACAGTTCATGCGCAATGACTTGATGTTTTAGATACATAAAGGCAGTTCAAAGACATTCGTATGGTTGCAAGCGCGTAGTTGCTCGTCCCCTTAGGTCTCGAGGTTGAGAACGGCCCCATTCATGCTTACAGGTTCCGTGGCGGTCACCTAGCCGGCCTTGACTCTTCTCTGTTCCTCTCCACTTGGCTTCCCCCGGGCGGCCGTCACCTCCGGCACCCAGTTAGGAGAGGCCGTAAGAGACACTTCAGCGCCGGCCCTGGAGCAGATCGTCAACAAAGGACAAAGGCTGTTGGATGCTGGAACGGTCCATGACATTGGTGAATGGATAAAATGAGCGGGTCTAAAACAACGACTGTCATTGGTTGGCGATTCCTTGTCAATGCACCCGCCTTCAGTTCAGGGCACCTCTCAACTCTCAGGGCAGCCTGCGCTACTGCGCTACTGCATGCTGTAGATGCCAGGGTCCAGATTATGGGCGGGCTACCCCTGGCCGGCTTCAACTTCTTGCCGGGAGAAGGTGAATATCCAAATCAGACAACCCAGAGCAAATCCAACCTTGTTGAAACTCCACCGCCAGCCTCGCACGATTGTTGAGACGCTTTCTCTGCGTTTACCCGTGACTGCTTTGCCTGCTGCTTCATCGCCACTCCTCCGCCCTTTGGCCCTCTAAATAATTAGCTTATCCTTAGAGTTTGGTTTGGATTCCAACTCCAAAATCGACATCGCCCCAGGAGCTTCGTTTCAGCCTCTGGGACCACCCCTCGATGAGCTAGCTTAACCGTACTTGAGGCGTCTTCTTCGACAGGCTGGTCCTTTCTACGACCTCGAAACTTGTTTTTCAACCTGTTGCCATCATTCTGTTTTCTGTCGATATACACAACCTATAACTAACACGCGACAAAACGCCCAGTACTATCTGTTATCACAGGGGACTCCTGCCTGCCCTTTGGTGCTAGATTGTGTCTTTCGTTCCAGTCTCAGAGACTCTTCCACAGTTCTCCACCAATTCGACGGGCCGGTATGGACGCCCAAGTTAGAGAGAGCCTACATGAGCCTCTCCCTTTAAGCGCGCCTACCGAACGAGCATCCATGATGGCACGAGACCCAGCTCCCGAGACCCCCAAGATGGCTCATGATTCTTTGGTGACGGTTCGCCTCTCTGAACCGGATCCTATAATTCTCGATTCTCCCATTGCTACCTCGACCATCGATACAAATCAGACGACGCCGACTAAGGACCCAGTTGATGACCGTACTGATACTCCCATATCTCGCGAGTCTAGCCTATTGGTGGATGGCAAGGATGATAAGGACGATAACCTGGACGACGAATCGAAAACTCTGATTAAAGAAGACGTGACCGATACGGAAGCCCTGCGTTCTTCTTCAGCGACTATGCCACCGCCGATTTTGACAACACGGTCATTACAAGACGAATTAGCCGATGATGGTCATGTATCAGACGATAACGAGGAAGTGAACTGGGCCCAACTTGAGCAAAAAGAAGACGAACAGACCAAGGATGAGGAAACAGATAATGTGAGTTCAGGAACTTACAAATGTCGGGATACGAGAACTAATTTGTGTAGTCAACTGCATTGTTATTGGCCCGACTTGAACAGGAAAATGCGAAGCTGGCTACGAACCCAAAAAGCGTCAAAGTCCAAGGCGTCGACCGTGCTACCGCTGAACGTAGTGCAGTCAGCAGACCTCGACCGCCTTCGATGGCACAGCTTCGCCAGATGGTCCAAGGACCAACACCGGCTGCTCTACGATATTCGATGTTACCACCACCTCCCATGACGGACCTAGAATTTTACGCCGCTCTCGTTAAGGATTACAAGCAAACAGCTGCCCGACTTCCGACTCTACTTTCAAATAAGATCCGTAAAGGTATCCCACCACCGTTACGAGGGGTGGTATGGCAGAGCATGTCTGGAGCTCGGGATGCTTTATTGGAAGAACAATTTGACCGCTTCTGCGGTGAGTCTAGTCCATACGAAGTGATAATTGGCAAAGACTTGGGTAGAAGTTTCCCAGGGGTAGACATGTTCCGCGATCCGGAGGGTGATGGACAACGTATGCTTGGCCGCGTCCTCAAGTGCTTCAGTCTCTACGACACCAAGATTGGCTATTGTCAGGGGCTGGCCTTTCTGGTCGGCCCATTGCTGATGCACATGCCCGACAAACAGGCATTTTGTGTTTTGGTTCGGTAAGCCATAGCCAATTTCCCTCCCTCACCTTGACCACAGTGACAGTGACATTGACTGACAGATAATCTCAGCCTCATGGAGCAATACGACTTAAGGGCGTGCTTCCTCCCTGATCTCTCGGGTCTCCACGTACGCATCTACCAATTTAAGGAGCTCCTACGCCAAAGCCTCCCAGTCTTGTCGAATCACCTTGACGAGCTACAGGTTGACCCTGCTTATGTTTCTCAATGGTTTCTCAGCTTTTTTGCCGTGACCTGTCCCTTGCCGATGCTGTTTCGCACTTACGATGTCATATTTGCAGAGGGTGCTTCAGAGACATTAATGAGAGTCGCGCTATCCTTAATGCGGAAGAACGAGGCGCGACTATTGGCTTGCACCGAAATGGAAGATGTGATGCAGCTTCTTTTATCCCGTGGTCTTTGGGATTGCTACCATTACAACGCAGATGAATTTGTTCAGGACTTTGTCGGTTTGACAGGTGCCGTGACCGCTGAAAACATGCAGCAGCTCGAACAAAGTTACCGGGACTCCAAGACGGCCATCACCCCCGTTAGAGGATCTGAGATTACCACCGCAGCTAGCCGCTTCCTAGGTCGCATATGGGCTACCTCTACCAACAACAAATCTTCAAACCTTAGTCCAGGAAACACCGCACCCGCAAGACCAACGAGTATGTTGCGACGCAGCGCATCAAAACAGAGTCTTGCATCGACATTGAACTCAATGGAGGCCAGCTCAGCTAGCGTTACCAGTTCATCATCAACTGACGTGACCTCAATGTCGAGAGATTCTTCCAATACTGAGGATGGCCGTGAATCCACACCAGTCGGCAATAAGACAACAACAGCTCATAAAAACACAGATGAACGGAATTTGCATAGTCAAATCGAAGACCTGTTGACCGCTCTCAGCGAGTTACAGCGCAACCATGCTTTACTGTCGAACCAGCTACAACGGGAACGCGAAGAGCGACAAGAAGATCGTAAGGCGGTCCAGTCACTTTTGAATGGTTTGAGACAGAAAGCCGACTCTGCTTCGTCAAGATCGAGCAGCCCACAGCCCACGGCCTCATCCGATAAGGGGGACAGCTCAGAAGTCGAGGAAGACGAGTCCAAGACACCAAGCCCTGAAGACAGTGGCGCAGCCAGCGACGACGAGGCTCAGAAAGAAGCGCCAACCACCACTGAGGACTTGGAGACCTTGCTCAATGTTGTTGAGCAGCGGTTTCAAGTTGAAGATGACAAACGGCGGTCGTCAATGCTGATATCGAAGGCGCAATTGCGGGATGAGCTGAACCACGCTAAGGATCAGCTTGCTGCTGCGCTGTCGCAATCACAAGAGTACAGTCGTCAGATTTTGGATCTCAACCAGGAGATGGCCAGTGTGAAGGAACAGCTAAGGGAAAGCCATGCACATGTTAGGACGCTGCACCAGGACAAACAGAGGCTCGAGAAGCAGATGCATGGTCTCAAATCTCGGGTATCCTCAGCCAGCTCAGCGCACGAGTCAACGAAAGATCACGATGTGGATCGAGGTAGCAAGACTGGAGGTGGCCTTCGAGAGTTCAAGCTCAACCGCAGTAAGACTACACCGCACCCACCGCAACAGCAACCCCAGGAGCACGAACCTATGCCGAGTACTACGAGCAAGTTCAGTAAGCGGATATCGTCCCTGCCTCACAACCATGAAGCTAGCGTACCAACGGTGACTACGACTGGGCCAGCACCATCGCAGAGCGAGCACGAGGCTTTGTTGGCTGAGCTTGTCCAAGCCAAAACGGCCGAAGCTGTGGCTAAACAAGAAGCTGAAGAGGCTCGACAAAAGCTGGAGTCTATACGAAAATCTCACGGATTAAGCCGTTCCGTATCGGCGCACGCTCCTTCGGCATCGCAGTCCGGACCCGGTGGAGTATTTAGCCTCCTAACCGGTCATGGGGCAGCTGCCACAAACGAAGTTGCCATGAAGTCAGCATCGGCAAATGCTGCATCTCCAGGATCTGGAGGTAGTTTCTGGGGTTGGCGAAGGTAAAGAGATATTCCAGATTGTGGCTTCGGCTTCAACGAACGTTGAGCCATATTCACGAATCGGTCACGCGACATGTCTTGAGCTGAAAATTGTCGATTCTTTGTACATATTTTGGGAAGCATGAGATTCATGCTTGTTGAGCGCATATGTTGGGATGTCAAGGCGAGAAGCTTGGGACTTTCATTGTTTGGCATGGGCCACATGTACCCTTTTAACGGTTGTTTTCCTTGTTTTCACACGTGCCACAAAGGCACTATCATTGTCGTCATATCATGGCGTTTGTCTACTTAGCACGGGAGTTGGAGTCTAAAGATAGTTTCTGTCGGGATTTCTCAGAATGCCGCGCGATTGCGGATTGATAGATATACAAGTCTATGTAATTGAACAGACATTTTTATTCATGCTATTCTTGTTTTAAAACTCGCAATAATGCGTCGCTTGATTGAAAATGCTTATGGAAGCCAGTAGAGAATTGGAGCCGGGTACGTACAGGTAGGATGCAAACCAGCGCGCGATGGGGGTCATTTCAGCCTCTGACCTTGGCATTTGAATATGTCATGTCTCAGTATTTGCAAAGCTTGAGCATTTGTGTTCTTTAGGGTGCAACTTTTCAACTCTTGTTCAACAAGACCCTCTAAGATTGTTAAAGTAGCATCTGACGAAAAATTCTTTTTTGATTGAGCAGTTAAAGGCGTCTTTGCATCAACCCCTATGGCAAGATACCTCAGCTAAATGCAATCATGAGAAAGTCTCCGAGATGATGAACAAGGGATATTGACATATTCCAGAAAGATATATTAACATTAAGCATCGCTGAACGCTTATTCAAAGCCTTTGACACTAAGAAGCATAATTTTATTTCTCAACTTATGGACAGCTTGTTATCCTTTCTTGATGCTACCGTCGTGGTGTGGTGGTGATAAGAAGATGCGGGCTTATGCTCTTTGAGTTAGACCTGTAAAGGCCATGCCCTGTCATTTTTTTTTTTTTTTGAGATAAAGAACCCCCCTTATTAGTGCGATTTTCACATGCGTTAGAAATGACCAGATCATCACGTCAAAACAGCATTCAGGTTTATGCAGCATAGGTTGCGAGTGATTTCTGGGGTACTTTGCCGTAGCTGGTGAACTGTTGTCTGTTTAATTTTAGCTCCATGTCATAAGAGAGAGTTGACTTTTTTTGTCACTTTTAGAGCTGCATGCTTGGAATGTCGTCGTTGTAGCTCCCTGATGACGGGATTAACCCTTGTTGACGGGATCAGCTTGGATCAATGGCCGGGATGTTTGGAGAGGTAGTGACATTGACGGTACCTGCAGCTGCTGACTGGTGGAGCGCATGTGAGATGTACTCCATAGGTCTAGCACTGCGTCATGGGTGCAGAGCTCTACTGCCATCATGGATTGGTATCCAAGCTCCCATCGTCCCAGCTTTTAGAGGACAGAAAGAAAGAGAGCTACGCAACAGGAGCTTTCTTGTTGACGCCGAGCGTTGTTAGGCGTCGGCCCACTAAAAAATAGATTTGTAGTAATTCACAGTAGCGATGTAATGTACGGATAATGCGTGGGTACTAGCTGTGTAACCCAGTGCTAGGTTGACCAGTTTTTTCCTTTAGTGGGCTGGTTGGCGACACTGTCGTCACTCGTTCCCCCGTGCCTTCTTTCCCACCTGAAGCAAGGACGAAACTTGGTCCCCTCCAGCTCCTAAAAGAGAAGCCTCCTCTATAAACGTCATTTCTAATTCCTTCTCCTCCATCATACAAACTTGACTTTCTCGCCCTCGACGAGACTTTCAACCATATTCATCTCACATCACCTTGCACTTAACATTCAGCACTCTCAAGGTACGTTTCACATGCCTTATCCTGGACCTAGTCTGCTGCCTTTGACGGGGCCGCTCGTTTCGCTTGACTTGCCCGCTCCTCTCACACGACCACTCACCTCGTTCCCCGACCGGATGCCCCTTGGGTCTGCTTTTAGTTACCTATCCGCTCAGACCTAAAAACCGTTGCAGCTGTGCTGTAGGCCCAGAGACGGACGGGGAGCGGAGCGAGCGAGGTTGAGATGGCTACGTAGCTTCTAAGCGTCCCCTTGTCCTTTTTTTACCCTGCATTAAACAACAAAGCTGTCCAAAATTTCTCTGGCCACTTTCGCTCACGCCGCTTTTCGCTTTCTACAGGACCTCTTCTTCCGATTCACCTCCTATTCTTGACTTTAAACCATAAGTCACCGAAGATTCTTTCAGCGAGCGCACCACTTCTTTACGCATACTTGACACCAGGTCGTCGAAATGGCTGATTCCACTTTGGCCGCCAACGGCAACTCTCTTCTTGAGACCACAAAGACCAGTGAGGTATGTTTTTATGCTGAAATGCGCTGACCTCGTACGGAACGCTCTGAACAGATTTGCTAACCGTAGTGTACAGTGATTTCCCGCGATCTTTGCGCAACAATGGCACTGCCCGCCATGTTCTGGGGTTTCGCAGAACAATATAACTGACTTGTTCAGACGCCGCAGCTGCGTACCAATCTGTCGCCAACGGTATGACACTTCGTTAGGAATTACGATATTTGACATGATACTAATGCTGGATTTTCTTAGGTCCCGTTGCTCAGAACGTTTATGATCACACTCAAAAGGCCTCAAACGAGCTCTCTAATCTCGCTGCTGCTCGACGCACTCCCGCGAATCCCGCTGCTACCGGCCAGCCTCTCACACACTACCACTCCTTCTTCTCTGAGCTTCTCTCATGGAACAACCCTCGTAAGTCGACTCTGATCTGATGTTCGATTTGCAGTAGCTGACGTCAGTGATACAACAGGCGCATCTGCTATTGCCTATGTGACCATCATCGGTGCTATCTTCACTGCGCGATACCTGGATCTCCTCCGATGGGGACTCAAGGTTTCATGGATGGTACTTGGAGTGACCATTCTTGCCGAAGTTGCTGGTAAGGTCATTCTCAACAACGGCCTCGCTACTCAGGTCCGCCCTCGTCGATACTATACAGTTCCCCGTGAGACTCTGGACGCCCTTATTGGGGACGTTCATGAGCTCATTAACTTCTTTGTCATCGAGGCTCAGCGAATTATCTTTGCCGAGAACGTCTTTGCTTCGGCTGCTGTAAGTGCAATATTCGACAGCTTCAGTAGCTGAAACTAATAGTCAATAGGCTTTCATCGCTGCTTTCATTTCCTACTACCTTGTTAAGCTTGTTCCTTACTGGGGACTTGCTGTCATCGGCACCACCGTCGCCTTCGTCGTCCCCTTGATTTACACTTCGAACCAAGAGCTGATCGATGAGCAACTCCACCATGCTTCTGAGCTCATCAACTCCCAAACTGCTCAAATTCAGAGCGTTGCTTCGAAGCAGATGGAACAGGTCTCTAATATTAGCAAGCAATACGCTGGCGACTATAGTGGCAAGGTCCAGGACCTTCTCCGTGGCAAGACCCCTTCTCGCCAGAAAATTGACAAGCCTGAGCAGCCCATCTCTGCTAAGCAGCCCGAGTTCCCCTCGCCTCCTACCGAGGAACCCGTCAAGTCCGCGGACGCTCCTCAGATCCCTACTCCTGCCGCTCTGAAGGAGGAGATGAACGAGCCCACCGCTATCGATACTGCGGCTCCTGAGCTCCCACATGAGGACGTTGTCCCCAGCAAGGAGCCCATGCTCGCTTCTTAATCGACCAATGTGATACAGATGCCATGTGTGCACGAGCTCAGAGAAGGCATAGCTAACCTAGGCGATGAATGTGTCTTACGGTATTTTGGGACGTATGTCTATCCTTGAATTAGGAGCAAGGGATGTTCAGATTGGACTCGGGCGTGAAATGGTTTTTTGGGAGCATTCTTTAGCACGCAATGCGACAAACGACTATAGTTGATGTTGATGAAAGGCAGTTAAAATACGGATGGATCGGGCAGATGCTGGTGTCAGGGAGAGTGTTCCCATGGGAACTCTTGATTAATACGTATGGGAGGACACCGCATCTGGCTCGTTGCTTGTTTTTGTACGTCTGTGTCTCGAGGATAGGTGTTTAGGATTGTTATTGTGTAGCTTGCTGAAGCCAATGCTATTGACTCAACTTTTAAGGATCCCGAGGCGCACTTATGATTCCGTTCCGTGCCCGAGGCCTACATAATGTTCGTCGTAAACTCGGGAGGCAAATGTCTAAGCAATGTTATTGTGCTTTCTTGAAGAGGTTTTCTATACTAGACGCAAAACGTAATATGATTTATCTTTTGATTCTCGAAACGCCAACCCAACAAGGTATACAACTAGCCCCTTTCTACCAACTTCCCTATATTTCAAGCAACTGGGACATCTCTCCATTACTTCCTGCGCTTACCACCACCTCCATCTTCAGCGGCAGCACGCTTGCGACCATTCTTCCGCCAAAAGTCCTTGGACTCCCGCTTCTCGCGCGCTTCCTTCTTCTCCTCGTTGTCTGCCAGCTTCTTCTGGAAAGCAGCGCGGTTCTTCTCCTTTGCAGCACGACGCTTGGCAGCAGCGTCGTTACGGATTGTGAGCAGCTGCTGCATGAGAGCACGGGCCTTCTTCTCCTCTGAACCAGGAGCCATGACAACAGCACGCTTCTGCATGTATGTCTCCTTCTTCTGCTTTTTGGTTTCGACAATCTGAGACTTGAAGGGAAGTTCGGCAGCAAGGGCGCGGGGAACGCGGAGAGGGTTGAAGTGGCGCGTCTCTCGTTCAATTGGGCGGTACTGGCTGTTCTTGGGTTGGGGAGTGGGTACATTCTGATCACGACGGACCTCTCCTGTGAGTCGCATGGGCTGCCAACCGATGAGGTTGGTGACTGGGTTATAGAAGCGGTGAGGCTTGATCGGGTACCAAGCACGCAAGAAGACGATATCACTCAGAAGAATCTTGTCCTCGAAAGTTGCGCGGAAGTGACCCTCTGGCTTGGACAAAGCACGCTTGATCTGACCACGAATGCCGGAGACGGTCTTGATAGAGGCGCCCTCGAACTTGGCGATTTCAAGAGATGAGTTGAACATATCCTTGATGAATGCGGTGTTCTTGTAGATCTTTGCAGGTGTACCGGTGAGCTTGAGCTTCTTGACAATCTCTGTTGACTCATCGACACTGAGGATTGTACCAGTAGCAGCGATGCGGAAACCGGGCGTAGACGCCGACATGGAGTTGAAGCAAACGAAGCCCGTGTTGGGAGCAATTAATGGACCGTAGATGGTACCGAAGCAGTGCATGTGCTCAGGTGTATACTTTAGCATACGGTTACGCGTGCGCGAGTCGGTGGTGCTGTAAATGGGCATAGTCTGGAAGCGACGCCATCCTAAGGAGAAGATGAGGGGGTCGTTTGTCTTGAGAATGCGCTTGTGCCAGCGATGACGCTTGATGCGGACTTGAAGATAGCCAAATCGGTCTTCAGTAGCGGAGAGACCGCCAACGACAATAGGTCGACGAGCGTCAAAGAGCTTGACAAATTCAGCGGGAACTCCCTCAAGGACAACCTTGGCATATTTGCCGGCTCGGTAACCTTCAACGGCAGAGCGTTGACGTTCATCGAGGTTCTCGAATTCCTCCTTATTGATGTCGAGTTGCTTTTGGATCATGGCTTTTTGCGCCTCGTACCATTGATCCTCACCAAACTCTTGCACATCGCCACCTTCTCGTCGAGCGTTTGCCTTATCGTTGAGGAAACCCTCACGGTCTTCCTCTTCAAATCGCATCTTGAGCTCTTCCTTTCGCTTTGCGTTCTTCTCTCGCTCGGCCTCAATGTCCTCAGCTGTAGGCTGTGCTGGTTCTTCCTGGCCATTGGCCTCGAGATCCTCGAAGACACCATCACCTTCATCATCCTCGTCATCCAAGCCCTCGAAATCGCTGCCATCCCCGTCACCGTCCTCGTCGTCGCCGGCAGCGAGAGCTGTTGAAGTAAACTTCCTCCGTAGAGCTTCGACGTTCTTCTCTGATGCCCACTTGGCGGCTAGATCCTCATAGTCGTAGGCGGGTATTGACCTATCCTCGACAGCGTCTTCCTGCTCTTGTTTCGACTTCTTGAAGAAGTCATCCTCATCCTCATCGTCCTCAATATTCTCCTCTTCCGACTCGTCATCCTCGCCCTTCCATCGCTTCAGAGCATCTTCAGGGCTCAATGAATCGTCGTACATAAATCTAGCCAAGTCGCTTGTATGATACGAGCGTCGCTTACCATGAAGTTTCATCGCAGTGCCGTTCAAGTTGTCTTTCCATCTTAATGCTGCTGCCTCTTCATCAGAGTCATATTCCTCATCGTCTTCCACCTCTTCTTCATCGGACAACGCTCCAAGGTCCGAGTCACTATCGGCAAAGGCAAGATCGTCGTCGCCCAGTTCCTTGTCGGTGTCCTTACGGAACATTTTGCCCAGCTTGCCTTCATTGAACTCCACTTCAGCATCTGAGTCCAATTCTGCGTCGCCACTGACGAAACCCTCATCATCTTCATTTTGCTCATCCTCACCCTCTTCTCTTTGAGCAAACCTAGGTTTGCGATGTGTTTTTCGCCCAGTGTCTTCCTCTTCTGGCACTGCTTCAACCTTGTTGCCGCCCTTGAAAAGTTGTACACCGCCCTCCATTTGGCCGAGAAGCTTTCGCTCAGCTTGAAGACCAACAATCATCTCTTCTCCTTCTCCTCGCTCGGCATCATCCTCATCCCTGTCAAAGCTGAAGCCTTTGTCGCTGGTGATCCAGATCGCGTCACCGTCAATCTTCAAGCCGCTACGATCCGACATGGGCGCATGAAGCTTCTTTTCCTTTTCGTCAAGTCGCCTTCGTCCAGTCTTGCCTGTCATCTTCGCCATTGCCTGCTCCATCGACGGTGTCGGACAAGGGTCTGGCATGACCTCCATATTAGATACTGTAAAATCTCCCAGACCAGGGACGTGGACTCTTTGATTTTGTGACGCAAAATTTGTGCCTCGCAGGTAACCAGATAGTACAATCGATCGGTCGCAGTTGGGGTCTTCCTCGATCTTCGTAGGGTGTGTGATATCTCGGAAGCTGTCGATGATAGAGTAAGGGTGAGAATTGCGCCAAACGAGAGGTCGAGGGTTCTTCATGACGGAAAGGAAGCGCGACAAGTTATGGATTTCTCGGTCGGGATATCGGCCATTCATAACACCGGAAAGGTAGAAAAGGTGAGCACCCTGGTACAGCTCCGTCCAAAGTCTCCTCTTGAGGCGCTTCTTGGCATCCTTAAGTGCCTGCGGCTTCCGGAAGAGATCGAGATGTGTCAGGATACCAAAAACGTTGCCTGGCATACCTGTAGCAGCAAGAATGTTAAGGAATTCCATGGTCTCCATCTCGAAGCCATAATTTCCATCGATCATCAGGAGGACAATGTCGGCAACTTTTGCGATGTCGACCATAGCCTCCAGTTCGTTAGGGCACTCGACAAAGGTTAGACGTTGCTTCTTGGATGTGACAACCGTCACAGGACCCTGAGGGTCTGAGATTGTTTCTTTGGCATATCGTCGAATGAGCGACTTCATCAAAGTCGTTTTTCCTACACCAGGAGGGCCAACGATAGTAACGAGTCGAGGCGGGGCCTCATCAGGCAATCGATCAACGAGCGGGACATGAAGACGCTTTTCCTTGATCTATTGATGGGATTTAGCATTGGGAATCATCGGTGAGGGGAGTAGAGGGGCATCCTACATCTTGCGATCTCGCCGCTTGTCTCTGAAGCTTGCCAGGGTTGGCGAAAGAAAACGCCTTTGGATTGCGCTCTGACACTGGTTAGTATGCGCCGGTCGCGAATTGAGAGAGTGTAGAATAATGACCTACCTCCTGTATGCTGCTTCTTGTCCTTTTTGTCCTTGGACTTGCGATGCGGCTTGTGCACTTGATCTTCCATGTTTGCGTGCGACGTCTTCACCTTCCAAGGACCATCAACTAAACTGGCACGGTCTTTCGCCTTTCACTTTCCCTTCCAATTTTTTTTTAGACGCTAGAAGGATCGTTATCGATAAGATTAGAACTGAACCAGGGACGTTGTGGGCTTAGCTAAAATGACACAGCCACTTATACCCGCACAGCCACATGTGGCTTGTGCCATCTTCATCTCAGACATCTTTAAACTTTAACGTTATTTTATGAGCTGCCCGTTTAAGCATAGGTAGATTCAATCGTCTTGTCAACTTGCAGCACCAACGCGTGGCTATTCTCCGGTGACGCATGCTTTGATAACTGACCGCTGTGTTGTGGGACTCATCTTTGAACAACCTCGAAGATTTTCTGATGACTATTTCCTATCTGCCTGGTGCACGGAGTAAGACGCGGCTGAATGACGACCCGTTAAGCATAATGCGTACCATTAAGGTAACTACCTATGCAGTAGACATCAATGTCATCCCAGATCATAGGAAGGAATTAGACTTGGGGTGTAACCTCAGTAAAAGCATTAGTAGTAAGATCTACACTATTTCCTCTGACCTAAGACGCCATGTTTGCGAGGTAGATAAATCTCACGGAATTCCGTCTCAGCCAATTCGAGGTCAAGCTCATCCTTTTGGTCTGACTCAATTTTAATTGGCAACGCTAAAAAATGTCGTCGAGTGAGTAATCCTCGGCATTGGCGTGATCTATGAAAGCTTGTGTTTGCGTGTCTATAGTGTCCCAAGCGACCAATACCAGCTGCATGCTACTCCTCATTATTTCCTAAAGCAACATCTATCTATCACCCACGTATGTCTGGGAATAAGGTGGTGTTCTGCGTGTGCGCTTACACATTACATACGTATGTCTATTCCCGGACTTTTCGTCAGCTTTGTACGCTTCCCTGGTATACGTGACTTGACCACTGCCGTATGTGCAGTCCCTCGTCAGCCCTAATGCCTGGTAGATGGTTTCCGTCATGACTCACGCCCGTAAAAGTCTACGCAAGACTCCTGGTGGTGTAGTTCAGCTAGTAGTTATCGTAACAAGGGGGCCTTGCAAGTGATATTGTCAGGAACAAGTATATAACATTCAGGATGTACGCCTTATGGATTCATTTTCGGGCAGAAGCGACCAACAGTTCCCTATTAAGAACGCAAACTATTAAGCTTAATACCTTAATTTCAACCTTGTCAACTATATCCACCAATCCAAGTACCTCAAGGCTCCTTCAGGCCCCTCAATATGTCCAACAACGCAAGCAACATTGTTCCCACAACCTCAGACTGTAGGCATCCAGTTTCCACTAAGCTGATTTTAACTAAGAAACAAATGTAGCTCAGGTAGATTCTACCAAGTACAACAATTCTAAGACAGCCGATCCCGAAACTGCTTCTATTACTACCTTTTCCTCCTCTGCTCCCCTTTTCAAGAAGGACCAGAAGGATCAGAAGGAAAGGAACGGAACCGAGATCGATGCCAAGAAACTTCAGGAACAGGCTCTCAGGTCACAGATCCGATTCAGTATGTAATCGACGGAGCAGGAGGCTTGAGAGACGGTGCCGATTTAGCTAGTGGACTGAATACAAGGTGACGGGCGCACGAATGTAACCGGGCGAAGGTTATCTTCTGTTTATATGCAAGACTAGTGTTTATACACGACGAATGGCTATACGCGATCAATAAAGACTATAACAATTCTCTTTAGTCGGAGGTGGTAGCTCTAGAAGCTATCGTTGAGAATATCCTCGTTCATCTTCACCATAGAAGGGCTATATTCGGATGAATTCGGATCGGCCCCAGCATCCAGTAGAATGTCACCAACAATCCTTTGGCTCGCCTCACGTGCTGTAGATGAATATCAGTACGGAAGTACTTTTGAGAACGATGTAAAACTAACCAGGGGTTTGCAAGAGCTTCGAAGGAGGCAGGGCGAACTGAATCGTCTTAGGCGGGCTCATGCCTGCATATAAGTCGATGTCCTCATCACCGTCATCACTATCCCAATCAATCTCGTACTTCTCCTTTCCGGTGGCTGTAACGGTATCATCAGCAAAGACGTCCCGCGTCTTTCGTGCTGTTGCTGGTGTCTGGATACTGACGCCAGGTGTTCGCGGACCCTGTGTTGCCGCCGCAAGACGTTGTCGAGCGTTGCTTTTGTAGGGCGACATGAAAACCTCGCTACGTAAAGTTGGCACCGCCATTTCGGGCGAAGAACCTGGCGAGTCGTTCCATGCTGGAGCGTCTTTCTTGCGTTGAGCGCTCTTGGGCTGGGCACTCTTGAGTGGAGAGATCCGAAAGGCGGGCTTATGCGGAGTTGCCTGAATACGGTAGTTCTTGTCGAGGACGCGGTGAAGTAAAGGATCCTTATGAGGTTGGACGGATTGCTCGCCGGTCATTGTGTGATCGCGCTGGGCTTGTGGGGTCATTGACATATCGGGAAGTCTAGCGGTGTGTTGCGCGAACAAGACTGTTGAGTCCTCATTATCGTCTAGGACCGTGGTGTTGTTCTCTTCTCCCCCCATCTCGCGCTTCATAGCTTCGTAGGGGGATTCCATGTCAGAGAATCGAGTCTTTGTTTTTCCAGGTCGTGGTGTGCTTCCTGTGAGCTCCGCGTCATCAAGGAGGGAGTCCTCGGCTTGGAAGGCGGATTGCTCCATGCCAGTTGTAGCGGTGGCATCTTCATGATGCTGAGATGTGTAGTCCTCTGTTATATCTTCCCTCATAGCAGTGCTTTCTTCCACATTTTCGCTTTCGTCGTCGTTGGCGAGTTCCTCATAACCAGAGAGAGATACATTGGCCGATGCCTCGAAAAATTGTTTCCAGAACTAGACGTTGTGAGTGTCGCTTCTTACTGATCATCACAATGACCCAATGTACCTTGGAAGCTTCCCAAACAGCGCGGGAGTGTTCTCCATATTGTTCTACGAGGGGCAGGATGCTTGTTGTTACTATGCGATGCGACTTGCTAAAGTTGTGGTCAATTTCTAGCTACCGGTCAGCTTTGTGCAAGGAAGAATTTATCCCAGGCATACCTTGAAGGGTCAGAGTGATAGATTGCTCAAGCCTTTCAAGCTCTTCGGTGAGAGACAGGTTGCGAGCTGCTACACTTTGTCGCGACATTTTGTTAATTCGTTGGGTTGCTATGAACCTCTGTGGTTGTTTCAATATAAACAAATAGGTAGCTGGGGACCTGACGCGTGGGGTTCTTGGAGGGGCATCCACCACTAAAGAGAGCCCACTCAAACTGGCGGGGTACATATCAATAGTATAGGTAATTAAAAAATGAACATACAAGCTGAATAAAAGCCATGCAATCATATATATTGTATCTCTAGTGCTTGGTGTAGTAGTGCCCCATATCGAGTTTTAATAATAATTGAGCGACCATATGGTCCTCACCAATACCCTCCTGCTTCAAACCCAAGTCATCAGAGACTTTGTTGCTTGTCGATCGGCTCTTTTCGGTCAAGGCTCGACAGACTGTCATGAATATTTGTACTTTCTTCTTGAAATTGCTATACAAACGCTGTAGTTCGTTCATTTCTCCCGGGTCGGTAGTCTGGTTCTTTCCAAGGGCCTTCGCTCGAGAAAACTTAGCATACTCCAGGACTGCACCAAAAATTTCTTCAAGCAAATTCAGCACTGGCTGCTGTCGTTTCCTGAGGAAAAGTGAAAGCATGATTCGATCAAGCACTCGAGAGTGGAATTCTTGTAGTCTATCAGGGCTCTCCACTTTATCTGGTGTACTCTTGGTTGTTGAAGGGTTCTTCAAGTCGGTTTCGATTTTGTCTAGTTTGGCCTCGAATGCTTCCCAGGGAATGGCGACTCCAGCATCCATGAAGAATGAAGTGATACCAGAGACAAAATGGTGGGCCTCTCGAGTAAATCGGTAGGAAATGTCTTTGGGGTCGTTCCAGCGACTGGTTCTAGCATTGACGTCTCGGAACAGTTGGTTGACGACATAAACCATCCTCATGATTCTTAACAACAGCTTGAAAACTCGATCATACTGTGTCAAAATCACAGGGGTAATGATACTGGATAACGCCGAAGGCGCCTTGTATGACAATCGCAAAAAGTCAAGAGCTTCCAAAGAATCTGGGTTCATGCACTTGTCGATCTCTTCCTGTGACAAATCTCGAACAGCAAAACTCATGTCTCCTGGTAGCTCGGATGCGTCCCTCGATATACTAGCCAGCTTCTCCTTAGCGAACTCGTTATCTGAATCGAAACTCTCGGCCAGGACTCCCATAAGAGCTAGGCGTAACTCCGAACTCGCTGGCGGCCAAGTGTCTCGACCGCCTAGACGGAGACCCATGACACCTCCTTGTCGTGCAACTCCCGCGTGTCGTTCGGCTGTTTCCATGTCGGGGTCGAATAGGGCGTGAGATAAGCGGTTCACAAACATGCCGCTACCAAAAAGGTGGAAATCGCGATGCATCTTCAGGTGACCACGTAAATCATGATTATTGAATAGCAGCCTCAGACTCTCCTGGCTGACGATCTCAGACTGCGCGGAGGCAATCCCCCCAAACGAAAGCACGGGAAGAAGTGAAGGGTGCGGTGTAAAGTCGAACCCGTTGGTAGGAGGTCTGGACTGGCGGATAGTAGACTGTGTAAGACGTTCGCGGAGAATTTGGCTCAATGTATCCTCTTTGCTTATATCGTCAGGTAACGGCTCGTCCATACGCGCCGTGAGGGTATTCAAGAGTTCTGTTTCTGACGTGGTATCCACGCGGAAGAAAGGGCTTACACTTCCAGAACTAACCGCGGGTTCAGCGCTTTCTGAGTTGACTTTATTTTGGGATGGATAGTCGCGGATGGCCCCTAGGAGATCGTCGTGATACTTGGCAACGCGTTTCTCGAGGTTCTCGATGGCGTCCCAGTCATAAAGCCAACCGACCTTTGGGGGATCAGTCGTATTGATGATACTTGATGAAGCCAAGGGGTGCTCGGGATGGCACTCCCTAATAAAACGTAGATTCTTGCCCGTCTCAAAGATAGACTTGGCAATATCAAAGGGCATGAAGTGAGGCATTTTGGTTTCATCCAGACGAAAGTCAATGTCCTCAACTTCCTGTCCGAAGTCATCGGTATATTTCTCCGTATCGACTTTGATAAAGCCTTTGCTTGCCCCAACATTGGCCTTGGTCAAGGGAATCCCCTTTTCTTGCCTAGTTCCAATCCATTCTTCCAAAAACTCAATCCAAGGCGCAGAAACTCTCTGTAAAACTTCCCGCATGATCCCCCGAAGCTGTTCTTCACCATAGTCGACGGAGTATGCTTCGTGAAATACCTGGGAAAGAACATGTTGGTCTTCGTAGCCTTTGCGAAATTTAGAAGCAAGTCTCTGAAGTGGTATCAGAATCGCAAGCATTCCTTTGACCGTTGATTGAAGCTCCAAAAGCGATCTTGGTGTCTGTCTATGGAGCGCGACATGTCGCTGAACGTCCTTGAGGATCTGATCAAGCACACCAGCCAAAGCAACGCCGCATTTGGAGGTGCGCTTTGCGTAAGTAGCATTTACAAAGGACCGCAATTCAAATAGCATTGATCCACAGCGATGACATTGTTTTTCCAAGCCCCGGAGTACATCTTTAGAAAACCCTGAGACCCTCATACTCGAAATCATCGGCACAAAAGAGCGTCCTTTCTCTTGTTTGGAGTAGAAGATCGACTCTTGACCAAGAGCCAGAGCGAGCAAGGACGAAAAGTAGGCTTTGATATCCACAACAGGGACTTCGGAACTTTTCAGCTCAAGAGGATCGATGGACAAGCCCAGTAAGGCATCGTAGACGTTGGCTCCAGCTTCTGTAACTAAAGGCGGCCGTTGACCTGCTGTATTACCTGCGATGAAGCTGTCCCAAGTCTTGTGCTCGGGTACTTTCTCTTCTGGCTCATCTGTATGTGTCCAGATGTCATCTTCGGTTTCTGAGCCAGGTAAACTTTCTGTGGGACCTTTGGTACTGTTGTCTGATGCAGTTACTTCTGGTTCTGGCTCTTGTTGAAGCCCAAGCTGGGACGGTGGCTTGAAGAAGCCATTTGGCTCTACCGAAACTCGGCCAAACTGTACAAGATCCGATTCTATATCATCTGGATGCGCAAGTTAGTAGAAATACAGCCCAATGTTAAAGTTCAAAATACCTCTGAGCTCGGGAGAAAAGAAGGGATTCTGAGCTTGAGAGTCACCATCTAATTGGTGCAGGTATTTCGACGGTCCCCAAAAGTCGGGTATATCAAATACAGCTGCGAGATCCTCCTTGGACACAGGCATGATTCTTTATCATAACTTCTATGCGATTCAGTAACATGGTGCTTAGCAGCACTTTTTGGGTTTCAATGCTGAGCCTTAACTTAAGCTCGTTAAGCCAGGTACGTCTAAGGGCCAATTAACGCGATATCAATATCCGTGCCCCTCCGCCACGCGCTTTAGTGGATATTAGGCGCGTTCTAGGCCCTCTACACTAAAAATGGACCAAGCTCGCGCTTTCGGACCTTAGGTTATGATTTCATCGGAACCTCCTTCGAGCGAGCCCATCGAATTGGACAACGGGAACTTTTTTTTTTAATCTTCAATTTCGTTGAGACATCACGATTATCTGAACCACCAACAACCAGCCCCGAGACACAAGTAATCGCCCCGTACATAGTTCATTTCACGATTATCACCATTCGATCGCTATTGATTCATCACTATCACAATGGCGCCGAGGAAGCGCGCTCGGGCTAGCACCCAAACTGTTGCGACACCAACTCCTGTGAGAGATGACGATGCAATGGACGTTGATACTCCCCAGACCGGTGATCATGAGGCGTCTAGTGAGACAAAGGAGCAAGAGCCAGACAATAACTATAATGATCTTTGGACGGACGATCAAGTGGCTTCATTATTCAAGGGCGTCATTCGTTGGAAACCTGCCGGTCAGTTCGATCTCTTCCTCCATAACGAGCTGTCACTGACCAGCATTGCGCAGGCATGCACAAGCACTTCCGAATGATAGCAATCTCGGAGCACTTGCGGAATCATGGCTTCGATCCTGACCTTTACCAACACACACGCATTCCCTACATTTGGCAGAAGCTCCGAACATACTACAATCTCGAGGTCATCGATGAGCGAGAGAACTTCGACGAGGATGAGACCGAATACAACGAGTTCTCCCTTCCAAGGGCGCAATTCTTTGATGCCATGATGGCCCGAGCCGCCGCCGACCCCAGTGAGGCTCCAACATCACCACCCCAGCTTGACCTTTCTCCACCACCCTCACCCGCTAAGAAGCGCAAGAGAGGCGATACGAAAACAAGAGGCACATCGGTGGAAGACACGGAAGACGGTACGGACGCCCCGTCACCAGCACCTAAACCCAAGCGAGGCGCCTCGCGACAGAAGAAGCCCACGCCGGCCAAGGCTGAGAAGCCAGAAAAGGCCGAGACCACCGAAGAGGAAGAAGAAGAGGAGAGTGAAGAGGAAGAGAGCGAGGGTTCTTCAAGTGAGGCTGAGGAGAGTGCTGAAGAGAGCGAAACACAAGTGTCAAAGTCTACACGAGGTGCCAAGAAGGGCCAGAAAGCTAAGACTACGAAAACAAAGGCGAAACCCAAGAGGAGACGTTAGGGACGTAGGCGCCGGAATTAATATGTATGATGCAAATGATAAAACGGGGCGGTTCAGATACCCTGAGGCATGGGAGTCATGATTATTTATTTATTCACATTGAAAAGCGGGTTCTGATGCCCACTTACTGGCTAACATCAGATATCCTCATATCTCCCTCCCACTCACTGCGGTACTTTGTCTTGGTTCTCCAATCCCTTCCTATGGGAAAGATGCTTTCCACGTCCATAGTCGACCGCTGCAACGGACCTGGCTCTTGCATTCTAGGCAGTTCAGTGGGCGGTTTCTTCTGTAGCAGATCCCAAATCTCGGTCTCAGCCTGCCAGCTGACGTACTGGTCGCGTTCTTCGGCATATTGCTCCTGTCGTCGCTCAAATGCGATGCGGTTCTTGAGAGTCTCTTTCTTTCGGTATGTTTCTGGAAAGTCGGCGGCTGAGAATTGCAAAACTTCGTTTGCCTCCCTTGAGATAGCAGCGTCTTCTTCATTAGATAATGACGCAGGTTCCTCAAAATCAGAGCTCAGGACCTCGTTTCCAGAAGAGTTATCGACTTCATCTAGGTCAGATAGTACTTCAATTGCTTTGTCGTCCCCCTCGCCGCCGTTAGACAGAAGCGTTTCTACTTCTTCATAGCTAAGGGGTTCACGTTCTCCTTCCTCCTCTCGCTGAGGCGGCTCCTCATGCACCTCAAGCCGTAGTCTTCGTGCGCATCGGCTCCAAAACTCATGTGAATCATGGTTCAGTCCGAGAGAAGATACAGCTGCTTCCACATCTTGCGCCCTGATGATGTCGCGAGTAGTTGGCACGAGTTCCTTTTTGGCTCTGATTCTTGAGTCGCTAAGAAATATCGTTGTCTGAACCAGTCTTTTCGTAATCGAGACCGCCAAAGAGTGAAAATCTTCGAATGTAGTAGCCCACATCGAGGGAGGCCTATTGTCAATAGAATCCCAGTTCTCACTAGGAATGGAGGAATTCATGAAAATACGTTCAGAAAGTCTCAGCCAGGCGTGTAAGTTGAAGAGCCTGGAGAAAGGAAGATCCTGGCCTTTAGCAATGGAATCGCCCTTGTCGATTTGGCGGGCAATTCTTGGGGTGATATCCCAGCAATCTCCCCATTTACTCTCTTCTCTCTGCGCCTCCTTTCGTTCCTGACGCACAGATATGGCATCCGCAGCCTCGTCTAAGGCGTGGCAACATTGCTGGCTAAGTTCCACTGCGGCTGGGATCTCCGAAAATTCAATAGCTGGACGTCTGACTTCGCGTTGTCTCAAAAGTCGCGCTCTTAGGAGCACGTCGAGGTAATGATTCACCTCAATCTCGCTCTTGGTGCCTATTCGGGATGCAATACCTGGAAGATCACTCTGACCGAGACGGGCGATAGCTTCAAAGAAAAGTTTCTTCTCCGGTATCGACCAGTATGTGAGACCTAATTGGCTTGAGGACAGAGTGGTCTCTTCGGTATCGTCAGTAAAGCAGACACGCTGAGCTGCATCTTCAATATCTCTATTGAGAACATCCAAATATTCGGTGTTGAGGACTCCTTTCTGCCTTTTGAAAAGTCGGGGGACTAAGTCTTCTTCCGCGGGCCTCTTCAGTAAAGGATCCCCGTCGTCTTGATCTGTCTCATCCTCACTCTCAGTATACACACTGCCAGATACGTCTGTTTGATCGGCAGTATATTGCCCTTCAAGCAACGGTAACAGAACTTCGTTCTTCACTTCTGAATTTTCAACTGGCTCTGTGTCGTTTAAATCCTCATCGAGAGGATCACGGTTGGTTTCCGACTCCATGCTCGTTTGTGTATGATATCTGGAAGAATACGGGAGGGTAAAAACATGGTAGCAAGCAGAAAGAAATGAATTACTCCAGGCTAGGAGCGGGTATCAAAAAAGTGGAAAAGTCAAAGCCTTCAGAATAATAACAAAGGCAACTCAAGAGTAAATATTGAATTAAATCATCGCTCATATTGCATTGAAATTTTACAAGCGGTTGCTTGTTCAGTAGATGTTCAGGTGAAATATTAGTGGAAGAACAGTGCTTACGTAATACGTCTGTGTTGCAAACTTGATTCAAGACTCATGACATTTTGTCCATCAAGTATTCTTACCATATATCGATGAGACGAAACACATTTTCATTGCACCTCTCATCATGTGCAATGCCACGAGTCATACCAAGATGTATATTTCGGCCCAAAGCCGTGTCATCACCATTTATAATAAAATCACTACCGTTCAGAGCTTTTGCCTCATCTGTTGCTCATGATACACCACCCAAATTACAGCTTCGAGATTATCAAGAAGAATGCATTGACTCAGTTCTATCCTCTTTGCAGAATGGGCACAAACGGGTCGGCATATCTCTAGCTACTGGAAGCGGTAAAACAGTGAGTGGCCTTTCCTCATCTGAAAGATCAATTGATTGACATATGAAAGGTAATCTTTACACAACTCATCGATAGAATTTCATCAGCAAATAAGGATGCACAACAGACGCTAATCTTGGCGCATCGTCGCGAGCTGGTGGAACAAGCAGCAAACCACTGTCAACGCGCATATCCAGATAAGCGGATTGAGATTGAGATGGGTAATATTCATGCAACTGGAACTGCAGATATCACAATCGCCAGCGTACGGAGCATCACGTCACAACGGCGTCTTAAGAAATTTGACCCGTCCCGCTTCAAACTTGTGCTGGTCGATGAAGCCCATCACATCGTCGCTCCAGGGTATCTCAAGACTCTTCGTCACTTTGGATTGGATCAGAAGCGGCCTGACTCCCCAAACCTAGTTGGTGTCTCTGCCACGTTCTCACGTTTTGATGGGGTTAAACTGGGCGCAGCCATCGATGAAATCGTCTATCACAAAGATTACGTGGATATGATATCTAAGAAGTGGCTGTCAGATGTGATTTTTACAACTGTCGAGTCCAAAGCAAATTTATCTGAAGTTAAGAAGGGAGCTTTCGGCGATTATCTTCCCTCGGATCTATCGAAGGTCGTTAACACCAGCGAGATCAACGATATAACAGTCCGCAGCTGGATGGCAAAAGCTGCAGGCAGAAAGTCAACACTTGTGTTTTGCGTTGATGTAGCTCATGTGGTGGAGTTGACAGATCGATTTCGGCAGCACGGCTTTGACGCGAGATATGTTACTGGAGAGACCCCTAAGATTGAAAGAGGCGATACACTAGATTCGTTTCGAAAGGGAGAGTTTCCCGTGCTGGTCAACTGCGGTGTTTTCACTGAAGGAACTGATATTCCAAATATCGACTGCATTATCCTCGCAAGGCCGACGAGGTCACGCAACTTGCTTGTCCAGATGATTGGCAGAGGCATGCGGTTACACCCAGGGAAAAATAATTGCCATATTATTGATCTCGTCTCCAGTTTGGATACTGGAATCGTGACCACACCAACGCTATTTGGTCTCGACCCTGATATCCTGGTTGAGAAGGCAACAGTGGATGACCTACGCAAGATCAAGGACACGGAGCATGTCACGTCTCAGCAACCTTTCTCGTACCAAACAACTCCCGGGCCTGGTGCCGATAGTGTCACGTTCACAGACTATGACTCGGTTTTAGATCTTATCGCCGATACGTCTGGTGAGAAACACATCCGTGCTATAAGCAAATACGCATGGGTTCAGGTCGGAAAAGAAAAGTTTGTGCTATCGTCACCAAGCGGTTCATACGTTCGAATCGAACGAGTTAGTGAACAGTTCAGCACAAAGGCGCCGCTTTACCGAGCTATAGAAGTACGAGCCCTCCCACCAGGAGTAGCCAAAACACCATACGCAATGCCACGGGAGATCCTCACGGCAGCCACATTCACTGATGCAGTGCACGGAGCGGACAGTTTCGCAGCCAGGATGTTTCCCCACACATTTATTCACCGCTATCAGAGATGGCGGACACTGCCACCTACGCAGGGACAGGTTGACTTCATCAATAAGATGCGCGGAAAGGCGGAGCCTTTAAAGGCCGAAAACTTAGACAAGGGTAAGGCTTCGGACATGATCACAAAGCTCAAGCATGGCGCGCGTGGCCAGTTTGCGAGAATTGAGGCAGGACAGAAAAAACAAGACAAACAAAATCGGGCAGCCGAGGCCAAGAGGTTTCGAGAGCATGTCAAAGTAGGACCTGTGGCATCATAATGCAGAAATGAACCTCATGCAGCGGTGTCTGTGTTTGTGGTAGCATGTATGACACGGGATATAGATGGGAGCGGGGGGAGTTTGAGCCAGGACTTTTGTACATAACTGTATCATAGCCACTTACGGAATATTTCTAGAAATTGGCACAAATTAACGTATGACCATTCAACGTTGCAAACAACCCGATCCACGAGTCTCTCAACGTATGCACCGGTTCTGCCGAAGATGCAACAGTCACAAAACGACCTCGTGTGTGCCCAGAACCCAGAACAAGGGGTGCAAACAGTTTATAAAGCTGGATTATTTCTCATATATCTTTTCATCGAGATCTGTCCCTCTCCTCGTGATTCACTGATGGTAAAGCTACGCGAGAGGGAGTCGTCAGCTCATTAGAGACGTTGAGAGAGCGGGTTTGGCCTATTACATGGAATTGAAGAACTTTGTATCTACACAAAAATGGACCATAATAAGGAGGTAGAATCATGTAAACTTCTATTTTTACTTCTCATGGTCTTATATTGTGACTAGAGCTTGCTGCTCTGTTGAACTTCTTCAAACTCCGGAACGAGCCTCTTCCACTGTCAGCTCCTTTGATCCACAGCCTGTTTGTATTTCATCTCATACCGGACGGCATTGTTCTCTTTTCGGTTGTTCAGACAGTATTTATTCTTGCCATTTACCTTGTTCGGGTATAGTTGGTGAGTGAGAGTCTGACACTGCTGGGCGGCTGGGCGGCTCTGTTCACTCATCACACACAGAATATTCTTTTTCTCCTCTCGCGCACAATATTTTCTCATTTTAGAACATTCACAAATCTTTTTCTTCTGGATAAACCTGTCGGAGACATATTTTGAAATACCCAAACTCAACCTCAACATTCATCATGGTGTCGAACAACTTGTTGACATCATGCGTCCAACCTCCTGCTTCTCCCCTTACAGAGAAGTCGGACCAACCAGGGTCTTTAAATACAAAACAGGGAGCGAAACAAGAGAATTATCCTAGTTCTCCGTCTGGAAGCAATCACAAGACCTTCTCACCCGGAAGTCGACGAGCTCTTAAGGACTACCTATGCAGCTCCAACTCAGCCGAAGTGTCCTCGGTTGACGCCCACACTCCGCCTTCTGGCTCTGGCAAGCTTGGCCCCAAAGCAAAGGCTCGACGTGATATTCAGACCAGATGGAATGCCAACACCGAAGTCAGCCAACGCCAGGAGTATCACAAGCCTAAAACTCGCCACCGATTTCAGTTCATCATTCCAGACGCCGAGCCCCAGCTGAAGCAGCTAGAGGATGAAAACTGGCATTCTATATATCCTTATCCTTGCAACAGCGACTATCCCAAAGATGATGAATTTAACTTCAAGCCCAAGGTCCTTGCTGGGCAAATCGACTCTAAGCTAACTCTATCCCTGCATAAGTCGCACAGCGACACCAATTTCCTCGAGCCACTTGCTATTGAAGCTACCATCCGCCAGGAGTACTCTGTTCACGCTGCCTATAAGCAGCATCAACACGACATGGGTGTCAAAAAGATCAATGATGAGCGACGTGCTGTTGCCGAGAACGTGGCTCTCAGAAAACAAGATTTCGACCCAAACATCAATCCAACCGAATTTCCTAAGGTGTCTCCGGAAGTCCAGCAGGTAATCTACGCCGACAAGGTTGAACTGGCCGCCTTGACCAGAAACATCGCTATTCACGATGGACATGTAGAAGGCATGGTTGCTGGAGAATTCACATTTCACCCAGATACTTCCCACTTACCACCTACTGAGGAACAGATGGCAGTCCTTCGTGAAGCTGGTAGTCTCCAGGGACTGTTCGCACCGGCCAAGGCCGACGAAGATACATCTACCATTCCCCAAAAGATGAAAAAGAGACAGAAGTCCTCCACTCCCAAGTCCTCGCTGTATGATCGGTGGCTAAAGGAGCAGTCGTCTAACATCTGCCCGGCGACCAAATGGCTGGACGAAGAGGCGGCCTTTGCCAAGAAAAAGGCATACAACAAAGCCTTTTACAAGCAAATCAAGTTCCACTTCCCAGCTTTCAACTCACCGAATATGAAAGAACCTCCTAAGGTCGTCGACTCAAATGACCTTGAATGGGAAACCGACCATTTCCCTTACCTACTCCCCAAAACTGACTACGATACCAAACGCCGCAACATGTATGAGACTCCCGTCGAGACCCAGGTCCCCAAATGGTTCCCAAACTTCACCAGCTACGGCATCGTCCACTTCAACCGCTGTGACAGCACCGAGAAGCAGTACAAGGATTTCCTGACTCAGATCTGGAGACTCGAGTCTAAGATGCGGAGCAACAAGAACAACAAATGGGATAAGAAATGGCACGAACCCAGCGCTCGCTGGGCCGAACCTTTCCAGAAGTCGAGCGGTGGCTAGTGGAAATGCCGCTTCGACTCTGGCATGCCGGTTGAGCAGCAGTTCTGTCACAAATACCATGAAGGTCAAAAGTGGGAGACCTTCGAGAAACCGATGCCGCGCGACTTTGTTGAGCAAGATGTGGTTTCTGGCGAGTTCAGCTTTGATGATGTTTTTGATATGGGTGGGCATGATAACATCAAGGCTACCGGCAATAAAAAGCCCGAAATTCTTCTCAAGGAGATCGAGCAGGGCGTGCGGAAGGCCATTACGATGGTTGGCATGTGAGCCCTTCGGGGGAACAGAACATGTCTGACGTGGGTGTCCAACTATACCATGAAGTTGAGGTTTTCACATTAGACGTTTTCTGACACCCCAAGGGTGAATATGGAAGGTGGCCACCAGAAGTACGAGTGGTTAATTAGGGAGAGATGGAGGCATAGCAAAGAGATTTCGATAAGGAATAAATGAGGGTCATGTCATCATAGAACGTTTTTGCATTAAATAAATTTGGATAACGTTCTCACGAGCTGGTTCTGCCATTGATAAATTCTCACTATTGCGTAAACTCAGGATGATCGATACTCTGTTGACCACGAACAGCGCATTGATAATGTGTACATCGTCACTTAATACACAATAGAGTCCATAATACATAAATAATACGATGGTAGTCTTGATAAAAAGCCATGCACCTTTTGTCCGATTATATCAGCCCTGCGACCCTTCGGTCTTGATAGCAGACACATCAACCACCACATCTTCCTCCTCAGTCTTCAACTTCTCCAAAAGAGGTAGCATTTTACCTCCCTTCATCAAAACAAGCTGATTCTTGTCCTCTCCGTACTTCACGCCAACTGTTACCCCATCGAGCCCCATTTCTTGACCCTTGATATTCCACAGCAGCTGCAAAATATCTCCCTCTTTCGAACAACACACGTATCCCAGCGCCACATCCACAGAGTTCATCTCGCTTTGAACACCCTTGGTAGCTGGTTTCTCGCCCACCAGGAGGCCCAGAACATCAGTGCCTCGCCATCCCGGAGGTGCTGCCGCCATAGCGCCCTTGAGCTCGCGAACGTACATAGGGCTTGCACTCCGAGCACCCGCTTTGCATTGGAGAATCACTTTACAGGTCTGTGTCGTTGAGGGAAGTGTCCATATCCCTAGAAGGTCCATGCCACGGTCCGACTGCCCTCCAACGCGTTTGAGAAAGAAACCATACTGGGATAGTGTGTCGGCGACTGTGTATTCGTAATGGGTTCCTCTGTAGACGGTAGATCTCTTGTTCAAGCTGACGCGTTCCACGTATGATAGAAACGTTGCGAGATCGGAGTGTTCTTTTGTGGGAGCATCAGGATATATCAATTTGAAAGGCTTTTGGGCCTTGGTTTTGCGCTTGCTCATGGGCCTTGTACCAGTTGTTGCGCGACCCCATGTTGTAAAGCGGTTGACATGTCTCGAGACATTGTAAAAGCCTCGAAACAAAATAGGCATCATTCATGGAGCGTTAGTCGATATATCGAACTTTTTCGTCTTAAAAGCAGGGAGTTATGAAGATTGAGATGTGTATAGTGAATATGCATTAAACGGGGTTGAGCATGGAGGCCTTGGATGCTTTTCCCAAGGTATCATACATCATAAGAGATATAAGCTTACGAAATGCATTGTAAGATAATAATAATTATGCTTTATAGAATATTTAGTCTGGATTTTAATAATCATTTTGTTCAAATTTAGGATATTGAGATTCAAGCTTCTACTATTCCTGAATTTCTCTTCCTCTCCTCTTCTGGTGAAGCTGAACAGAAAACACAGTCACCCTCAGAACTGCAAGTGTTATTATGAGTTATAAGTCAAATGGCTCATTCATTTTTCAATTCATTCGCTTTTAACATACAGGTAGTGGCCTATCCAACCTTTTCACTAGTTCAGATGCAAAATCCCTGGCGCCAGCGCAGCACAAGTTCCACTCATCATACAACATATCCAACCATTATACAAAAATTGTCACTGTAAATAGTGCTTCTTACATCATCATAGCATATCTCCTTCCGCGTGGTCTTGAATTCCTGGTGGGAGTATACTGTTCGCGAGGCGTGATACTGGTTGGGGTGGTGGTTTCTCCCAGCTCCTTTCGTCTCGCGAACGGCTGCTGGGCACACGCCTCATTCTCGATTGAGGCCTTCGTGTCACGGGCTTTATCACATTTTCCAAGTAAAAGGCGCTTTCAGTGTGTCCGGTGCCGGGCCTCTCATCATCGGCGTCAGAGAAGCCTCCCACATACTCATCATCGGAAACGATGTCTCCCATTTGTGGTTGATACGAAGCTGGGGCAGAGGGCGATGTGATGGACCTGGAATGCAGGCCCGGTCTAACGGTAGGAATCACCACACTGAAGGCGCCTGGGTTCATGGTATTCGAGCTTGTTTCTCTCGATAAACCAGGAGACCGATCGGCGAATCCGTTCTGGAAAGAGGTATTATTCGAGGCTTCGTGAAGAATAGGCAGAATCTGCTCATCGTATAGTTCTGCTCCAGCCTCGAAGGACTCAGGGGTATATTCGGTAATGGTTCTGGACGATCTACCATCATCATCAGTTGTAGGACTTGAAGGCTCTTCGAAGAAGTCATCAAGGCTGTCCAGCTTGGTTGCAAGATCCCCCGAATGAACATCGGCTCGACCTTCATCAGACAGCATCGTTTCGGTACGTTCTGGTGCTCCAAAGTAATTGTATGGGAAGTCATCGGCATGAAACTCCACATCGGGGGTTGGTGCGGTTTCAGTCAACATCCCTTCTGAGCCCTGACAGGTGTAGAAGGCGGCATGAATATTGGCTCGTGTAGCGTCCGTCTTTTTAGCGGGCATAGGAATGGCCCATCCCGAGGCCTCGGGGATTCCAAACAGACTCTGCGTACGCTCATATTCCTTTCGAATCGCTCTCGAAGTCGGTCGCGTCATACTCATCCTCAAATGGTGCTTGTCCATGTGGTTTCCAGAGACTGTCATGATGTTGTCCAACACTTCGAGAGCCTCCATACAGAACTCTGTTTGTAGGAGCCGAAGAAGCGGAGAGATCAGATCAGATCCATGACCAGCTAGTTCAGGCTTGCGCATGTCCACTCCAGGAATTGCAACACAGAGGATTCTCATGGTCTGGATCTTGACCCAGGACAAGGAGTTTGTGAGGAGTCCGGTCAAGAAAGTCACCATCTGGAAGTCCATCTGCGGGAGGTAGTACTCTCGTAAAGCTCCCCACAGCTCAACAATAAAGTCTTTGCTACTGTCCTGGGGATCGCCCAAGGCAAAATCGTCCAAAGCCTCAGCAATACCAGCTAGGCCTTGGTTGTCGGCTTCTTCCTGGAGAAGTCTTGCTGTCTGAATAACGCTTTCGTCCGTAGTGGGCTTCTCAAGTTCATTCAAGAAACGTGGGAAGTTGGCGAGTAACGAGAAGAACAGGCGGGATTCATCGCCAACTATTCCATCACTTGGCAGTGGCACCAACTTATCTATGGTGTCGAGAGTCGGTTGCCAGCAAAGAGACGACCGTAGACCCTTATGAAGTAACGGCTGGACACCTTCGAATATCCCCTCCCAGCGAGCTGGTTGGCCATCAGCAAGGATTCGTCGTACGTTTGGAGAGCTCAAGTCCAGCTTCGTAAGGAATTTGTTGAGCATTTCAACCGCTTCCAAGAACTCTCGCTCATTGATAGACTCCAAACAAGCGCAAGTCGTCCAAAACAGTTGCGGGAAATTGAGAAGGTCCTCAGCATCAAGTTTGACAATGATTGTCTTCAAGGTCGTTAAAATTTCCATCGAGAATGATTGGATTTCCGGATCTTCGTCAGCAATAGTGTTGGACAATCGGGCAAGCATGTCCCCAAGCATTGGTTGATCCACAGATGTGAGAACACATCTAAAAATTTGGAATGACCGACAAGCAAGATGTCGAACTGGGCAAGACGTCGCCCAGGTTAGCGACAGGCGCCCCCAATGCTCTTTGATTCCAGGGAAAGTCATCTCAAAGGTCTTGATAACCTCTGTTGTGAGGAATTCCATGCTTGGTGGCACTTTGCTATCATGGTCATCGACCTTGCCGTTGCTATCCTCATATCCCCAGACCACAGAGCGATCGTGCCGGCGAATCAGGTCAATCAGATCCTCAATGGCTTTCTTGTCAACATCTTGAGTCTGGTCGTCTATCCGTGAAATTACCACTTCATGGATAAGATGCACAAGCATCTCTCGTGCCTGCTCCTGGACCAGCGGAGTGTAATGATCCCACAGAACAGTGACGACTTGAAGAAGAAGCGGGACATTCTCCTGGGTGAGGTGAACTGGAGACACCATTAAATCTACCAGTAGAATCAATGACAGTTGGCCAAGAGAAAATCCAGCTTGCTTGGTTCCAACTGGAAGAGCCTCGGCCAAGTTAGCACAGTATGGCAGAAGATTGATATCGGCTGGAGGCTCAACGGCATCTCGTTTCTCATTCGGTACCATAGCCTTTGGAGTTATCTGCATAAGCAGGAATTCAACGACCTTGATACCAGGGGTGCTATTGGTTGTTGAGAGGAAAACAACAATTTGTTTAGCATACTCGACGAAATTCTGCTCTCGACGCTCAAGGCACAGCTGCATGATGAATTCGAGGACCAAGCGAACGTTTCCTGGATAAGGCCCAGTTGCAAGAGCCTGCCAGAGAGCTTGAACCTCATTATGCAATGCGCCGCTGGATTTGATGGTGATCTCGAGCAGGTTTGCGAGCAATACAAATGACTGCGCTGCCGGTCCACCACTAGGGTCCAACTTCAACTCGATAGATTGGATCCAGGGCAACATAACTGCCACGACATTTCGTTGGGCTGCAGGTTGCAGGTCTTTGAAGTAGAGAGTGAACTCGGAGAAGATGTGAAAAGCCAGTTCTGTATGTTGCTTTGCAAGGCGTTTAGAGATCTCGAACTGTGCTAATTTGTAGACAGCCTGCGTTTTGTCTGAGATGCTAATGTCAAAGTCTTGAATCTTGGAGTTTCTCTGCTGGCGCGCCTCCAAGCTACGAAGGACAGTCGAAGACTTGGACCGGATCTCGCTTTGATCATTGCCCAGTGTGAATAAACACAGACCAAGGAGCTTCCAGAACGGACAAGGATAGTCAATGTGGTCCTGCAGGACCTGCGTAACCACGGCGAAGTAGCTTTCGAGAACCTTGGGGGCCTCAGCCAAATAGCAACGTGCAATGCAGTGCTCCATCAAGTAAGGTACCTCTTGATTGTGGACAATTAGGTTTCGGAGAGCTCTTCTGCCAATGACGTTCATCTTGTCGCTCCCTGAGTTGAAAATAGAGTCGACCCAAGCAAGCATACGTCGAACATCAAATTGAAGCACCACATTACTCTCAGTTGTAACGCTAATCGGCCCACCACATAGAGCAGCCATTGCGCTGAGTGCTGCAGTCCGGAGGTTTCTTTTCTCTATCTCCATCGCAGCGGTGGCAGTGCCTCGCTCGCCCAAGGTTTGTTGGTCGATCAGCGATTGACGCATAGTATCCTCTCGGGCACGAATCTGATTCTGATTTGGCGAAAATCCACACCAGTCCTCCATTAGTGAGAACGCCGATTTTCGAGATTCGAAAGTCATCCATCGGGACGGATCTTTAGTTCTATTAATTCCTTCAAATAGTGCTTCCATTAGTCCACAGTAATGGCGTCGGAGCTTCTGAAATTCCCAATCCATCTGGACTTCTCCATCCATCAAGAATAGCTTCAGGTCCTTTGTGTACGTGGTAAGGGTGGTTAAGAAAAACTCCCCGTTATAAACCTCGGGCTCTTTGAGGAAATGCGAAGTCAACTTGAAGACGTGGGTGATCTCCGTTCTGAGAAGATCCATCTTTCGGTTCCTCCTAGGATTGCTATTTGTTCTCTGATGTATCCGAGCCCGTGCCTCATCGTTGCATCGAGAGACTTGGCCTTGCAATTCCTCAAGCAGGGTCCGATAAATATGAATGTTGATGGAGCCCATAGCAACAACAACAGCATCTCGGACAGATGCGGACGAGACAGACAGCATGGGAATGAGGTACTTGAACAACATTCGAGCTGTCACAATCTTATCCTTAGACGTCGCCTTGGATGCCTTTCGGACGTGCTGAGGATCCTGAGCCGTTGGTAGAGCACCTGGGTCTGCTAGCGTCGTGCAAGCGAATATGAGGTACAGCTTCCATTGTTCCACCATCACCTCAGGATGAGTCGTTGCAGATCGGGCTCCTAGCCTAGCACTTCCTGGCTCGTTGTTGTAGTATAGGCCTCTCGAAGGTTCGGAGAGGTACACAATTGGCTTGTACATCTGCAAGATGCGATTGCAAATGAGATCACGGCAGATAGTGACAGTAAATGGGCATTTCTCGTAAGCCATTCGGATAAGCTTGGGGAAAATCTTGAACCACAAAGTCGTATCATAAGAGACATCACTGGCGCAAAGCTCGACAAGAGCACCTTGGTTGTTGGTGTTTTGGAGGCCCCTTTGTAATCGACTTCGTTCGGCAACGGATAACTGCTCATCGTTAAAGTCCATAACCTTGCTAGACTCGTTTTCAAGAATATCAATCAGTCTCATAGAGTCCTTGTCTTCAGAGGCTTCTTTTCCAAGGGCCTTATCAAATTCAACAATTAGACGAAGAACTGTTACTGCAAAGTGGCGGACTCGTCGTGACTGCGAACAAAGAAAGAACAATCCATGAGCCTCTGCTTGGTCAACCTCTGCCCATATGCTGGAAAGATCAAGCTTGATTGCTCTCTTATCAGAGGCATTAGCTTCAGGTTGGTCTGTAGCAGCATCGCGGGTCTTTTGTCGGATTTCCTCGATCCATATTTGTAAAAGCTCAACGTATAAGCGTAGGGTGTTCTCAATATGACTATGGCCCAGCATTCCGCCATCAGACATTGTCGAGTACCGATCATCAAAATTGAAGATAAAACGAGCAAACCCCATAGTTACCTGCTGAGCATGTGATTGTCTCGCGATGGCTTTTAAAGAATTGGCAGATGACTCAGCAATATTATACTGCACGTGGGCTGTTCCAGTACACAGCAAATTGATCAGAGAGTTGAAAGGGATGTCAACAGAAAGACAACGAGGTAGTGCCTGGACAGCAACATGTAGGAGTTCATAAAACGCTTGCTTCTGATCTGCGGCGCTCTGATGGTCATCTTTGCGAGAGAAAGTAAAGGTTTCAGCTATAGGGGTTTTTGGCAAAGGGCTGTTGAACTTCTCATCCAGGGCTGCTTGTCCGCCAAAGGTATTATCACAAATGATCGTGATTTTTCCGAGGATTTCACAGAATTTGAGATAGAAGTCTCGAACTCCATCACTCAGCACGTGAGTTAAGACCGGACGAGTGATGTACTCTTCCTTGGAAGCTGCAGTTGGTTGTGACAGAGGAGAGTTGCGAGCAGAAGGGATAACTGGGGAGACAGGAAATCGATCAGGAGTCGAATTCGAATTCGAAATTTCAAAGAATTGCGGAAATGGTGGCCGTCCTTGTTCACCCCTCTCCAGATCTGACATTATGTATAGGAAAGCTCTGATGCCAACAACGACTCGGTCAGGATCCAGTTGCTCAGCCTTCAGCTCTTTGTTGGAAGTGAAAAGTTCAGCATTGATGAGAGGAAATACAACATTCCTAAAGCAATATTCAGGGTATTTGAAGCCAACGATTCGAATAATCTGGATCAGAGGTTCAGTGCAGGGGGTATCTGATGCAACCAAACTTCGCTTGGATGATGGCAAAACAAGTTTCATGACCTCGTCAATTTTGCGGAGGCTATTTTGAAAAGTCTCATTAGTGCGATAAAGAAATGTCCATAATAAGCGAGAGATGACTTGAAGACAAAGAGGTTTGGTCATTCGATCCTTGACCTTGGTTTGCAAAGGCAATATCAACTGCAGCCACTGGGATCCAAAATTGTCTGGAGAGGAAACACAGAGCAAAGTCGCAGTAAGAGGGAATGCAAAGTTCCAATGCCTCGGCTTCATGAACATTTGGGCCAGGCGAGGGCCGACAGCAGCAAGTACTTCCGCCCATTTTGGATGCATGAAATGGCTGTTGCTCGCCTTTGCGGCAATTGGGAGAAGGAGCATCTCTATCACCTGACAGAAAGCTGTCTTGACTTTTTGGCCGTGGGATTTCTGGAACAGACGACCAAGTGAGATGAGAAAATCGCAAGATTGCTCCCATGACTCTTCAGGTGAGATTTTGAGCTTCAGGTGCTTCATGCCCCCTAGCACAAGTTCCACCTTTCCCTCAGCATCTCGACCAGAAGAGGAGGTAGGACTTTTGACAACGCGCTCTTGGAGAGAACTATCCAAGTCTTCGATGAACCTCCTGGTAACTCCGCCAAAGTTAATACCACTCATGTGCCCCAGCAATTGGGCAAAAAGATTCCAATTGGCAAGTTTCAGAGGTGACGCCATCAACTGCTCAGTATCGGCGATTTTTAGTTGCCCGAAAATGATACTCTCCAGCTTATCCTCCATTTCAGGGGTAATAGATTGCAAGTTGCTCTGGCTGATGACCTCGAGAAGAACGCGGCAAAGAATGTATATAGATACGGTCGACCGGCGTTCAGCTTGCGCTACAAACTCCTGTCTTGCTGCGAGCGTTGGCGGGCCATTTGGGAAAACAGAATCAGGACCTCCTTGGCCGGGTATCACAGCCTGCACAGGTTCCGTATTTCTTCTAACAAGAGGTGCCCCCGTCGCAGCATTCCGAGATTGCTGCAGATGCGTGCGAGCTTCATTGGCGGCATCACTCTTGCTTTTCCTCCAGAGCATTATTGAGTCGACCAAGGCTTTCGGTTTGGGGCTAGCAATATGACCCAGAGCGAGAATCAATTGATCGAAGGCTGGATCAACACCTGGTCCGCATATTTGTTCGACATTGGGTTCGGGATCGAAAGGGACCGTGACGCATTCTGTCAACTTGTCTTCGGCTTGTGCAATAAACTACCATCAAGTCAGTTGCGATGCGCATTGATAACACTGAAGCTTGGACTAACTGAGGTGAACAAGACATGAAGCGCATATTCGCCGACGGTCTTTTGCTCGTCCTTGTGACGAGAAGAGTGAGAATGATGAGGGGTGTGATCGCGCCGGGATTTACTATGCATTCGTTCGAGCTTGCGTTGGGTCATGCCGTAAGGAGCATCGGTGGCATTGGGACGGTCTATAGGTGCGATATTTCCGGAGAGAGCTGTAGGTGGCCGAGCAGGATAATTGGCGTCGCCATCGATACGGGTAGCCACAGATTGCATGTCTGGACGATCAAAGCCGACGCCAGCGGCTGCGATCATCTGCGGGCTAAGGGGACTGGAGCTGGTGCTGGCCAAGCTGCCATTTCTCGAGTGTTGAATGCCGTGGACAATCGATGTTTGACGATGATGGCCATATGTGGCGCTCTTTGGGTCGATAATACGTTCTACAACGCCGCCAAGGGGGCTCCTCGAATGAAGTCGTGGGGAGGCCAAGGGTGGGTGTGTCTGTGAGATCTTTTCGGCCGACGAGTCTCGTGAGTGTGCGAACCGATGGGCTACCGGCGAATCTGAAGCTACTGGGCGTAAAGTTCTATCCCAATTCTTCTCACCATCTTCCTCTTCCTCTTCTTCGAGTCTAGGAACAGGCCGGGGAGAGAACCTGAGCGTATCCTGCAGGTGGTCCGGCAGCGGCTGCGACGGCACTATGGGTCACACAAGGGGGTTAGTCAACGAAAGATATATCTTTGCTGAATGTTTGAAGATGCTGGTGAAACAGCAGCGGAGACGTCCAGAGCAGGGTCTGCATGCAAGCACTGCCAACTGTACTTGGATAACAGTTATAAATACAGTAGCCCAAGCTTAATTGTCTGGCCTGTCTCGTGCTGACTGTTGACGAAGGTATTCCCGTGATACAGCCCAGATTTTAGAGGTGGTGCGGGAAGAGAGGGGTTGGTGTTGGTGTAAGGTACTGAAAGTATTGGAGTGTGGACACCCCTTCTAGAGATTGGACTTACCCATCCTCAAGTTCTATAACGCAATCCCATGATCTATGGTGGTTTTCCAATCTCAATGTCAGTATCGCAATTGAGCAGAAGAAAAGAAGAAGAAACCAAGAAAAGCGAAGGATATTTACGGGTCTAAAGGGATGCAACGCATGTGCAGTATACGAGGGAGTCTTTTGACAACAAAGACAAAGACCCCCAAAAGACCGACTGACTTTGGCGGCTGGGCCACGCGCAATGACGCTACCGTCAGCTTGCCCATGTATTGGCCCGGCCCGCTGAAAGGCTTGTCCGACAGGCCTTTAAAGAGGCTGCTATGGAGCCAAACGAACCCAGGGAGCTCTAACACATGGCACACATGGCAGTCGATTCGCAGTGTTTATGGTCATTATCCTTGCCACCTGCAAGGGCCATGAGGGCCTATCAGCGGAACTAAGATCAACCGACATGGGATGACGGGCCCTTGGAAGAGACAGCGCGCCACTTCTTGCCTGTCAATTGGCCTCTTGGAAAGGAGGCTTCGGTGATCCTCTTGGCTCAGGGTTCGAGATCTTATCTGAAAGACATCAACTCAAGAGAATGACTCGGTGAAGTTCATAGTCTGGAAATTCGCCATGCCCAGCTGGTGGATTACCAGGACATAAACGAGAGCACACCTGTATTTGTTAGCAAGGATCAAAGGACCCAAGATGTTCATCAGCGTAGCATTTGTTTTCTCCACTGATCATTGCACCGGTATAGAATTGCCTAAAAGATAATCCTTGGGTTAGCATGATGGACCTGGGCGTCTGCATGTAGTCCAGTATCTCGCTATAAACATTGCGCACATCATCATCATGCGAAGGGATGGCATAAGCGAGGCTCTCGTGAGTCAAGGACCTGTATAGTTTGTGTGATATCTCCGCTCAATTCTGGCAATTCTCTAGCAGAGCCTGAAAGGTTAGAGATTGGGCACATTGAAGCACCGCTCCAGAGCAACTGGGGCTGGAAACCCGTTGCGATTCGTGGTGATGGTGGCCAGAAGCATATGTTAAACAATGCAAACTGTTTGGTAGACATGACCAAAGCATGAGTGCTTACATAGGAGACATGGAATTCATAAGTTTGCATGCGAGACATTGTTGTGTCATGGCTGTCAATTCCCGCATTCCAATGGATGATTGGTGTCGGAGCAAACAATTTAACAATGGTCCCCTGAGCTATCTTGGTGGGTGTTATCAAAGAAACTGGGGTAAGTGTCACATCGCAAAACTGGTAAAAGACGGCCGGCCAATGCTTTCTATTATTCTGGTCAAGTAGCCCGCTGATAGCCACAGAGGATCTAGGATGGCAATCGATCTTGTGCTCATCGGTTTTTCTCTTGACTTCGGGGCATGTGTGCTCGGCACTTCAAAGGAGCCGCGGATCAAAACATCGGTATGGTTTCCGCAGAATAATTTCAGGGCGGAACCAATAATGTTGACAGGTGATTCGAAGACCTTGGGGTAAGTGTCCGGATAGTTGAATATGAGGAGAGCTAGCGAGAACAGTCAATGATAGATGGACACGCGGGAACAAAACGCGGGGATAGAGGGACAAGAACGAATGGATGCTATTGCTCGATATACCGAGGGCAGTTGACCGGGAGTCGATAACGGGAAGTGCGCGATTCCCGATGCCGTGTAAATGGCTGGTTCAATCAACGTGTTCGTTTTCGGAACCCTGCCGGCTTTGACCGCAATATCTTATGATTCGGCCGCCGTTACTTACCGTTTGATCTTCCAGAGACCGGAGGTCCCCCCATGGTCAAGATTAGTTTGTAGGTATCATAGTAGAAAATACATAACAAGTTCCGAGCCTCCTGTTTTTTTCTATTGCTCTTGCTCTGATTCTTTCTGACTTTTGAGGCGCCTGTACGATTTAAGTCATTCCAGTACTCTATTTCCTCATTACCAAGAGCCATACAAGCTCAATAGTGAATTGGACACATTCAGGATAGCGAATCTGGCCTAAATCCTTGCAATCCTGCAATTGAGCCCCAACGACGAGAGAACACCCCGGCTTTAACGGTACAGTCCGAGCCAACAACCGAGCGAGATAAAACTACAGTGGCACTCCGCAGCCGGTCTGAGTGGCCACCTTACCCTGTTGAGGAGGTTTTGTTTTGCCAGGCTGAATATTTCGTAGTAGAGCTACGATTTATATCTTTTCCTGCACAAGGCGATTTTCTGTTTGCTTGAATCGATAAGGGTTTGCGAGCTGGTCAAAGTTCATAATTAGTGCTGATCCTTTGAGTGTAAGTGAGATCCAGCAAACTCACCTCGCACGATAAAGGATCTCGGGTCATCCATCAATCCCCTACTTTTAGCGCGAATTTATAACTGACAGCGCATCCTTTCACGCCACATCCCACCTTCCCTCCTCCTCCCCCGCCTCCTTTCCGGCCGACGACCATTGTGACAAAAACCTCGAAATTTAGATGAACCGGGCAGATCCTGCTTTCATCACTGGCTTTTTCTCTCCTTGACCACGAATTCGCTCCAGCGCTTTCGTAGCCATCATGGCTGAACTGGACACTCTGGACATTATCGTCCTCGGCGTTATCTTCCTCGGAACGGTCGCATATTTTACAAAGGGCAAGCTATGGGGTGTTACCAAGGACCCTTATGCCAATGGCTTCGCTGCCGCCGGCGCTTCTAAGCCGGGTCGCACGAGGAACATCGTTGAGGCGATGGAGGAATCGGGCAAGAACTGTGTTGTCTTTTACGGTTCCCAGACTGGTACTGCTGAAGACTATGCTTCTCGTCTCGCCAAGGAGGGTAAGAGTCGATTCGGACTCAATACCATGATTGCCGATCTTGAAGACTACGATTTCGATAACCTGGACACTGTCCCTGGCGACAAAGTGGTCATGTTCGTTCTTGCAACTTACGGCGAAGGCGAGCCTACCGATAACGCCGTCGACTTCTATGAATTCATCACCGGTGAGGACGTCAGCTTCAGCGAGAGCAATGATCCTCCTCTGGGTAACCTCAACTACGTCGCATTCGGTCTCGGAAACAACACCTACGAGCACTACAACTCTATGGTCCGCAATGTTAACAAGGCTCTTGAAAAGCTTGGCGCTCACCGCATCGGCGAAGCTGGTGAGGGTGATGATGGCGCGGGTACCATGGAAGAGGATTTCTTGGCCTGGAAGGATCCCATGTGGGAGGCCCTTGCTAAGAAGATGGGACTGGAAGAGCGTGAAGCCGTCTACGAGCCCATCTTTGCCATTAACGAGCGCGATGACCTGAGTATTGAGTCCAATGAAGTGTACCTTGGTGAACCCAACAAGCTGCATCTCGAAGGCACCGCCAAAGGACCTTTCAACTCTCACAACCCCTACATTGCCCCTATCGCCGAGTCTTACGAGTTGTTCTCTGCCAAGGACAGAAACTGCCTTCACATGGAAATTGACATCAGTGGCTCTAACCTCAAGTATGAGACTGGAGATCACATTGCTATCTGGCCTACCAACCCTGGTGAAGAAGTCAACCGATTCCTGGATATTCTCGATCTCTCGGGCAAGCAGCATACCGTTGTCTCTGTCAAGGCTCTCGAACCTACTGCCAAGGTTCCTTTCCCCAACCCTACAACTTACGATGCCATTCTGCGATACCACTTGGAGATCTGCGCTCCTGTTTCCCGTCAATTCGTCTCAACTCTCGCCGCCTTCGCTCCCAACGATGAAATCAAGGCTGAAATGAACCGCTTTGGTAGCGATAAGGATTACTTCCATGAGAAGACTGGTCCCCACTACTACAATATTGCCCGTTTCCTCGCCAGCGTCAGCAAGGGTGAGAAGTGGACCAAGATCCCCTTCTCCGCATTCATTGAGGGTCTCACGAAGCTCCAACCCCGTTACTACTCTATTTCGTCCTCTTCTCTTGTTCAGCCCAAGAAGATCTCCATCACTGCCGTCGTTGAGTCCCAACAGATTCCTGGCCGAGATGATCCCTTCCGTGGTGTAGCTACAAACTATCTTTTTGCCCTCAAGCAAAAGCAGAACGGCGACCCCAACCCTGCACCCTTCGGTCAGAGCTACGAGCTTACAGGCCCCCGTAACAAGTACGATGGTATTCACGTTCCTGTCCATGTTCGTCACTCCAATTTCAAGCTCCCCTCGGACCCCGGCAAGCCTATTATCATGATCGGACCCGGTACTGGTGTTGCTCCCTTCCGCGGTTTCGTTCAGGAGCGTGCTAAGCAAGCCCGCAATGGTACTGAGGTTGGAAAGACGCTCCTGTTCTTTGGTTGCCGAAAGTCCACTGAGGATTTTATGTACCAAAAGGAGTGGGAAGTAAGTCAAGAACATAAAACAATATTATTTGGGATTTTTTACTGATTATTTCTCAGGAATATAAGGAGGCTCTCGGCGATAAGTTTGAGATGATCACCGCATTCTCCCGGGAGAGCTCCAAGAAGGTTTACGTCCAGCACCGACTCAAGGAACGAGCCAAGGAGGTCAGCGACCTCCTCTCCCAAAAGGCTTACTTCTACGTCTGCGGTGATGCAGCCCACATGGCCCGTGAGGTCAATGCTGTCCTGGCACAAATTATTGCTGAGGGACGTGGGGTGTCTGAGGCCAAGGGCGAGGAGATCGTGAAAAACATGAGGTCGGCGAACCAATACCAGGTATGTAATGACTATGTTTCTCCCCTTCATTTCATCGAAATAGCATATACTGACTCAGAATTGCAGGAGGATGTTTGGTCATAGAAATGAAGCAAACGGCATAGTACATTTAGGATCATCGGCGGCGATGACTTGTCAGATTTTACGGCTGGCGTTCTACTCCACTACTACTAACGGTGGTGGTATCTAATGAGCGTACAAAGTAGATTCGAGGGTTTTCTTGCAGCTAACTAGAGGGATGGTGTTAGGATGGCTTGGTACATTGCGGTATATGGTTTGCGGCATCTACATTATTGTCATCGTTTGTAACGTGTCCAAGAAAGCGTTGGTTATCTGCGCCGTAACAGCCTTCTGGGCCACTTACACACGTGTTCACCAACAGATCAAGTTTGTCAAAGTCGACTGCATCCACCTAGTGCCACATTATGCTGGTAAGATGAAACAGATGTGAGATCCTATGGGGAAAAGAAAACCACCGAACTCAGTTCGGTGCATTTTTTCTCTCGGGGGGATGCGTAAAGTTTCCTGAGCCACAATTAAAAAAGCGGGTCAGAGACCGTTTTACTTTTACCAATTAGCGTTAAGAAGAACAATTTATGACGACGAGTGCCAATTTATCGTTTGTACCCATAGATGGATGAGTGGTCGTTATTATGTAAGGGTGCGCAAGTGAACACCTGTAGGAGGACCCGTATGTCTCAAGGTCAAGACACCAACTTATTTAAAATTATGGCATCGGACTGATTTGTACGGGAAATACGAAAAAAAAAAAAAAAAACTTTATTATTGGCCTAGCAAAACCATACGGTGTATTGATTATGTAGCTAACACCACTTATACTGATGGGGGGCTCAGGAATTCTTGCCCTTGCATGCTGCGATCGTAAAACTTAATCTCTTTTCGTCAACATGCATGAGCGCTAGTAATCACGTACTCGATTCCCATTCGATATGAAGTCTGATAACCCGGTACTCGGGAGCCATTTCAGGGCTGGGAGAATGTCGTACAGCAAGGTACCAGTGCTGAGCCTGAGCATTTGGGCGTTGAACGAGATAGACTCTATACATGGCGAAGTTTCTGTATCTGGAAGGCCTCAAAATTGGACAGCCACACAAGCGCAGATGGACGGTTTGAGCATGATGGTAAGAAATACTTAGGCATATATCAAACTCCAGGTTGCCCAGTATCATTAAGTACCACAAGGATACTGAAAACTGTGCTTGATCTATCCCGACAGTACTTCATTGAGAGACGACTTGATATGACGAATTTGCAGCCGTAACTCTTCCACTCACGAACCCTAACGTCAGGAGATATTTGGCTGGCAGGGCCATGAATAAAGGACATTCTAGTCCTCTGTTTCTTGAGATCTGTAAGCAGTGGTGTTCTTTGGTTTATTGGCATATTAGAAATCCCTAAGCAATTTCACGAGTCCTTCTTAACCAAAGGGCAGCACAGAAGCTGCAGAACTTCGACACGAAGCATGGGGTAGCAACGGAAGACAAACGTTCGGGATCGTCATCTTACGATCGGTAGCCATCTCGGGTATCTCAATCAAGATGTGGCTGAACTGAAACCTGGCTAAAAGAAAGCCATCAAACGCATAGGCAGCCAATATCAGACAAGCCACGCCGTTGTGATAGGTTTAGACCGGACGAATACAAACGAGCTTCTAAAAAGCAATATGGGACCCCACAGGCCACATGCATTGGACCATTGGGGAGCATAGAATTGATACTTGAATATGAACAAGGCTTAGAACACACGACGAACAAACAGCTTGCAGTGACATGCATAGGATTTATGGAATGAATGGGCACCCACGCACCACACCCTCTTCAGGAAAATCTTGCATACCTTTTCACGAATCGGCAAATGGTGAAAACGACCGTAAAGGAGGAAAATATCTGAGCCGCGAACGAGTGGTTACTTAGGGGTTTGGCTTGAGTATGTACGTTGTTTGTCGCCATGGTATCATGTTGCAGAATATATATAGAAAATAACTCTATAAAATACTGAAGTAGAGCTGCTTTCGAGATTTCAGCTTGAGTTCACGACGTTTTGTAAGAGGGGTATCAAATCCAGAGCACTTCACATATCTACTAGCCCCCAACATACGTTACCTGTTATCTGTATCAGATCCCAGTATTTCGACGTGTGTCTGACCTGTTGTATACAGAACCTGCACATCAAAACCTCCATACCTACTTGAGGCATCTGCACAGGTAAGCAACTCCGGAAATGAACTGCCTGTTCCATCAGTCACCACCTCAGGAGTCTTTCCTATCAACTCCTACTTCACTGGCTCGGAGTCGGGCCTTTTTGCTTCTAAGCTTCCTCTGCTCTTCGAGATGTCAGATAAAGTCGTATGGAAAGAAGCTTGCAGCTTTCAATAATGAGTTCCCTTGATCAAAGATGGTGATGCTTTCCAGGTCGTCCAGATGCTGATATCAGAAAGTTTTTGCTGCTAACGGAAGCCATCGCCATCTTTCAGGTACACATTGGATAACAGGCAAACATACAGGCAATGTGATATTATTACAGAAGCTCGCGACTACACTATTACTTAATTACAACACCCCTTTTTGAACCAATCGAGCTTACAATACCTTCTCGAGCATTGTCTGAGTATATCAGTCGAATTCTCCAATCTGACAGTTTGCTTTTGAGACCTTGGAGAGTGCTTCCTTCAAATATCACCAAGTCGTGTGGAAGTGGCAGGCAGCACCTCACTTCGCAGCCGCTGCCAGCTACAGCAAACAATTCACCTTCCTCAGGCTGCCACTGCTACTGCCTCCGTCACTACCGCTGCCAGAGACCTTGCATTGTCAGAGGCTCCGCTGTGTTTCCCTTTCTCTTATTCTTCTCATTGTTCAAGTCAAATACTTAAATCATATTTCATCCTGACTTCCCAGCTCACCTTTTCATCCCACCTTCCCATCTCAACATCTGCATTATTTTGGCAATTTTTTGGCGAGCATAGATTCAGATCATCATTCTTGCCTCTCACGCAACTACGGGAGGACCTTCCTCCTTCATCAGTGTACCTCTTTCCGACAACATCATTTTTGCGCACTCTTAGGTAGGTGCTTGCTCCGCACCCTTTCTCTTCATATCTTCCTCTCTTCTTCTCTCTTCATCTCTTTGTCTTCTTCATCTTCTCTTCACAGCCCTCATTGCACGCTCCTCATTCCTTGATCTCTTCTGTACTCCATCTTGCACGGTATCGTGGCCAATTTACTTACTCTCGCTTCATCTCAGTCTTGGTACTCCAGAGTTCGTCATCATCGGCTTCTTTCAGCCTGCTTTGTCCATCAACTGCTTGATCATCATTCAAGCCCTTGGGGTATGTTTACTCTAATATCCCTTGGCCCAGTCACTTCTTTGTCTTCACATATTCACGTCCCTTCTCCTGTTATTGCAATTCCGGACTGTCAAGCATACGGTCAGCCCCCTTATACACTACTGGATGCTCTTTCAGGATCCTTTGGGGTATCTATAATTCCCATTCCTCATACCTCAGCATGCCGTTCCCCTCGAAACCATTTCTTAACTGACACTTGGGACACAGCCAGATTTTCACACATCCCCCGATTATTCGCATCTTGCACTGCTCTTCGAAGCCGATCTGTTGCTTGTGAGGTAAGGAGTTTGCGACTCCATCTCTGGATGTACAGTCTGGGCGTGGCAACATTCTTTTCACCATCAAGCCCGATCGAGTCCAAGCATGGTTCATCACTAAGTGGATAGATAAGCTGACACCTACGCAGATATCTCAGTCATACATCCTCATTCAATGGCGACCATGGAACCTACCACTGGTACGGTGCCTTTCCTCTCCAACCAGCCTGATAGGCGACCTCAGCATCTCGCTATCCCTGGCTCTACCGATCACAACGCTTTGATGGGCCACTTTCAGGGGTTGAGCCTTGCTGGCATGAGCTTACCTGCTCCCCAGGGTGCGCCTGTTCCCATGCCACCATCCTACATGGTTGCTCCCGATGGACTCATTCTTGCTTCCATCCCAGGTTCTCAGTCGGTTACTATTAACCACCCAAATGAAAGCGGTTATCCCGGCTATCAGATGAATGGAGCCTACGCCAACCCATATGCTCTATCTGGCCCTCTCGTCCCCTTCACTCCTGCTCGAGCCAATGCCGGACATCCTCGTGGTGATCGAACTCAGTCTAAGGTTCCTGGTTTGGAGAACCGCCGGGGATCCTACTCAACCACGGAGTCCGCACCTGCTACCCCTTTCTACGGGAGCTGGCCGAATCGTGAGCATGGTCCCCGAGTTCACAGTGATCGATCGGCGTATACAACTCCTTCCCCCCATCAAATCCTAGGTTCTCACCATGTCGAGGCTACGAACAAGCCAAAGCCTTCTCCCGTGTCTGACCAGGTCCTGGACGAGCTTTTGAGAAAGGACCCCGCCATTCCTACGGCAGTTCCTGCAGTTTTTACTCCTGCAGGTCAGATGAAGAGCCTTGAACAAAGCCTCGAGAATCGCATCCCCGGTAACCGCAATGTCTACATCCGAGGTCTTTATCCGACCACGGATGATGAGACCCTATACCATTTCACTTCTCGATTTGGGGAAGTTGAGACTTCTAAGGCTATCATTGATACTGCCACCGGTGCATGCAAGGGGTAAGTTCGCTGTGTAAACTTCCGATCTAACGATTGCTAATAGAAGTAAGATTTGGGTTTGCCAAGTTCTTCGACGTCGCTCATTCTGAGTTGTGCATTCGTGGATTCCACCGTCTTGGATACGAAGTCGGCTTTGCTAGAGCATGTTTCCCCAACCCTTGGATGAGTGGTAAGAAAGGTGAACTGACACTTGTTCAGGAGTCTTTCAACTCTCGTCTCAAGGCTGAGGGCGACGACGACTCCACCAACCTGTACATCTCGAACCTTCCCAAGTCTCTGACAGAGGTGGTATGTTTGAAAACAGCAGCTCGATATGTCCTGAAACCTCTAACTGTCAATAGGAACTTGGTGCCATATTCCGGGATTATACCATCTTGTCCAGCAAGATTCTTCGTGACAGCATGGGAAACAGCCGTGGTGTCGGCTTCGCTCGGTATGTTTTCGGATGTAGGGACTAGTATATATGACTAACAAGAGCACAGTTTTGAGAACCGAGAGATATGTGATGAGGTCATCGACAGATTCCATGGTTCTAGTGTTGGCGATGAAGGTCTTCTCATGAACATCCGCTACGCCGATACCCCGGCTCAAAAGGAGCTGAAGCGAGTCACCGCTGAGCGGCGCCAGTTCCGAACAAACGAGTACAACATCGGGGCCTACGGCACTCCCCTCGTCGGCTACGGTGGTTCCATGTACCCTCACCATGCTCAGAACCGACGGGCAGCTATCCCCATCACCCGGCCGTAGGTTTTAATGCCCATTTCTTTCCTGCATAGGCTAACGTTTTTCCAGTCCTATGCCCCCGGCTCCTTCTGTGTCCGATACCAGCAATGAGACTCGGCGCCTGGCTTCTCAGCGTCAATCCATTGGGTATGGAACAGTGTTGCCCCGGGTTTCTGTGACATTCTTCTAACCCTTGAAACAGGACGGTTCCCATCGGGAGCACCGATGAAGTGATTGTTACACCCACCTCCTCCGAATGCGACGAGCAAGTCATCGTTCACGTGGGTACAGTCGTGGCTGGCACATCTTTCGACGCATCTCCTTCCATCAAGAAGGACACCAAGAAGGATATCAAAAAGGAAGTCTGAGATCTCGACCTACTAACAGCTGAGACCGATTCTCTCTGGTTGGTTATGCCGGAACCCGTACCGTGCTTTCATTTATCATTTGTCTCTCGTTTTTTCCTTTCTTGGAGCGCTTGGCTCAAACATCAACGGTGTAGCCATCGCGGAACATTTTATGGTCTGAGGTAGCTGTTACAATCGAGGAATTCGTGCCATGATTTCATGTCATGAGCTTTTGTAGTTTAGATTCGGGGCATTCGTGCCATAAAAGTCAGAGGAGGGCGTTTAGAGAGAATCTTTTTAATGTCATAGAATTCCTTCAATTATCCTCATTTGCCGAATTGTTGTGAACAGAGGCGTGTCATGGTCATTAGTGAACATCTTAAGACATGGGTATCATTGCATCTCATCTAGACCGTCAGTTTTGACATGCTCTCTTCTACCATATCCTCCTTCGAAGCCATGGCATCGTCGCCAAGTAGACCACCCGAAACTTGACCGTATTGAAGATGTCCTGCCTCATCAACCTCACTGCTTTCACTTTCTTCGTCTTCGCCGTCGTCGTCCTCATCTTCGTCGTCCTCATCCCCACTGTGTTGAGCCACTTGATCCCCCTTCTCCTTAATGGCAGCTTCGAGATCTTTCAACATCTTCTTCGTAAATCCGGAAGCCTCTACTGTAGCGTCGAGCCGTTTAACACCATCCTTACCCACGGTCTTTTTCGCTTGTTTGAAAAAGGGGCCGGGTTCCGTTGGAACAAAGTGAAATCTGCGCTCGAAGAAGCGCTTGATGCAGTTTACGTCTCGGTCAAAATACATTTCTGCATTTTGATGTTCCATGGAAACCATTTGGGGAAAGTCGATGATGACAGGCTCAAGTGTGAGGGTTTCCTCTCCCTCCTCAGATTTCGTCCTGTTCTCCTTGACCAAGATGTTGAACTCGTTGAAATCACCATGAATCAGTCCTTGTTTGGCGAGTCGAAGGATCAAAGAAATAAGATCACCGTACAGGGATGCTGGATCAGGAACCTCCGCGATCTGTCGAAGAGGAAAAGCGTCTATTAGCGACATGACAATGGTGTGTCGTGATTGTGCGATTGGCTCGGGGACGGGGAAGCCCTCTTCACGTAGAGCCTTCATGAACGCAAACTCTTTCATTGCTGCAAGCCGTGATAGATACATCCAAGATCCAGATTGTCTGTTCTTAAGGTAGTCTCGGTTCGATTTGACAGTTCGGAAAGAAATTCGGCCTAGTCGATGAATTTTGAGGACTCGTTGGGTGCCGCTATGGTCTGCCACAACCATGATATCACTCTCTTTTCCGACGCCAATTCTGTTTCCTACACTATAGACGTCCTTTCGCTTGGCATGAGTATGAAGCGCAAGGTAGTCGAGTCCACCATACGTGAGTCGATATCCATCGTATTTTGCCTCTTTCACACGCGCAATAAGACCGACCTTAGCGAGGGCTGAGATACTCTTGTGAACACTTCCGGCACCACCACGAAGACGGGAGATCTTTTCTATCAATGATGTTGGTACAAGTTCGTGGTTCTTGCTTCCCATTTCGACCTATAATTTTGGTGTAAGTATTGTGTCCAACCGTGATGGCCAGGGTCAATGCATACTGCTGTCAAAACTCGCCAGTCCTCAGAGGCGAGGTGGCGCATTGCCCGCGTATCCAATTTCATTATGGTGAGCTTTTTCACAAAGATCCAGGGAGAGGGTTCTTTTGTCTCAAGGATTTATTGTACACTGATTTTTGTCGTTGATATTGGTTGGAGGGGTTGATGTCGATGGTGGGGTTATTTTTTCTTTCAGCAGATCTTATCGCTCGTTATCAAAAGTCTGGCACTCTTTCTTGGCGGTGTGGGTCTCATTGGCCAGTGTGCACGTGATGAGGCTGGGGCCAGGCGGCAGCGCTTCGCGTAACCCAGCAGAGCTACCGCTACCTACAGCAAAGCACCTCGAGCTTAGCCAAGCATCCTCCATCACCTTCCATCCATAACAACCAACGACCACGACAACGTAGTATTCAACCCTGGCGAGCCGCGATTGCTTAGTATACAGCTCGGGTTCACATAAAAGTTTAAATCTCGCCTTTTCTTTTCCTGCCAAATTGTTCAGTGGACTCTACCAGGCGTCCAAGCCTACGACATCAACATGGCTCGAGACAGCGAAGTGCCCAAGGCGGCCGACAAGGGCAAGGGCAAGGTCGCCGACGATGCGAAGAAAGACAAGCAGCCGACGAATGGAAAGAAAGAGGACGACAAGATTGAGGGTATGAGGCTCCGCTGTTTGTATGAAATGATGTGTACTAACTAGGGACCTAGCTGCCGAGGAGGAGCTCAACGAGGAGGATCAACAACTGAAGAACGAGCTGGAATTGCTGGTTGAGCGCTTGACTGTAAGTTCATCGGGCAGACAAATATCTTGTACGATTTTCTAAACGGCATACAGGAGCCAAACACGGAACTCTACAAGCCCGCCCTTGAAGCTATGAAGAACTTGATAAAGACGTCGACGTCATCCATGACAGCAGTCCCAAAGCCCCTCAAATTCCTACGACCACACTACGAGTCCTTGACGAACCTTTTCGAACAGTGGCCTGAGGGCGAAGACAGGACCTCGTTGGCGGATGTTCTCTCCGTCATCGGCATGACTTTTTCAGATGAAGACCGTCAGGACACACTGTTCTACCGACTCCAGGCGCCTTCATCCGACATCAGCTCGTGGGGTCACGAGTACACCAGACATCTCGCACTAGAGATCGGAGAAGTCTATGCCAAGCGAATTGCGAATGACGAGTCGACCAAGGACCTGATCGATCTGGCACTTATTTTGATCCCCCTCTTCCTCAAGAGCAACGCCGAGGCCGATGCAGTGGATCTTATGAGCGAACTCGAAATCATTGAGAAAATGCCTGAGTTTGTGGATGAGAACACATACGCTCGTGTATGCTTGTACATGTCCTCGATGGTTAACCTCCTTACCTACCCCGACAATGAGACCTTTCTCAAGACTGCGCACGACATCTACATGGAATACAAGCAATTTGCGCAGGCTATGGTTCTCGCAATTAGACTTCACGATTACGACCTCATTAAGTCCGATTTCGATAAGGCTGAAGATCCTGCTCTTCAAAAGCAGCTCGCTTTTCTGACTGCCCGGCAAAGGATAGCGCTTGACGTTGAAGACCAGTCAGAAGAGAACAGCGCCCTTTTGGAGTCCCTCGGTAACCTAAAACTATCAGAACACTTCAAGTCGCTGGGTAAGGAGCTCAACATCCTTGAGCCTAAGTCTACTGAGGATATCTACAAGAGCCATCTGGAGAGCAGCCGAGTTGCGGGAATGACCAACCTAGATTCTGCTCGACACAACCTCGCTGCGGCATTTGTCAATGCTTTTGTCAATGCTGGCTTTGGCAACGATAAGATGATGCTTGTCGATGGTGAGAAGGAGACATGGGTTTGGAAGACCAAGGCCGATGGCATGATGTCTACCGTTGCTTCCATGGGCACTCTTCTGATGTGGGATATCGAGAATGGGCTTGACAAGATCGATAAGTACACATACTCTTCAGAGACAGAGATTTCCGCTGGCGCAATGCTTGCTATTGGAATTATGAATTCTGGTGTAGTAATGGATTCGGACCCAGCAATTGCTCTCTTGGCTGATGGGGACAAACTGTATCACCCCAATCCCCTTGTCAGAACTGCCTGCATCATGGGTCTTGGTCTTGCTTATGCCGGCTCAAACAAAGAAGATGTTCTCGAACATTTGCTACCCATGATCTCCGATGCGACTGTTGATATGCAGATTTCAGCAATGGCTGCTTTATCCTGCGGTCTTATATTCACTGGGTCTTCTCACCCAGAAATCAGCGAGGCCATTGTCACCACTTTGATGGACGACGACCGTAAGAACCAACTGACTGATAAGTGGACACGATTCTTGGCTCTTGGCCTAGGTCTTCTCTTCTTTGGCCGGCAAGAAGAGGTCGATGTCATCCTTGAAACTCTAAAGGCTATCGAACACCCTATGGCCAAGTCCACAGCTGTTATGGCCGAGATCTGCGCCTGGGCCGGTACAGGTGCTGTCCTCAAGATCCAGGAGCTTCTCCATATCTGCAATGAGCATCAAGAAGAGTCTGAGGAGAAGAAAGGCGACGAACTTCTACAAGCATATGCCGTTATCGGTATTGCGCTTGTGGCCATGGGTGAGGATATTGGCCAGGAAATGGTTCTGCGGCAATTCGGCCACCTTATGCACTACGGCGAGGCCAACATCCGAAAAGCTGTGCCTCTTGCCATGGGCCTCATTAGCCCCAGTAACCCTCAAATGAAGGTGTATGATACCCTCTCAAGATACAGTCACGACAACGACCCTGAGGTTGCTATCAATGCCATCTTTGCCATGGGTCTTCTGGGTGCAGGCACCAACAACGCCCGATTGGCTCAACTACTTCGACAACTCGCTAGCTACTACCACCGTGATCAGGACGCTCTTTTCATGGTGCGAATTGCTCAGGGTCTCCTCCACATGGGTAAGGGTACTCTGTCGATCAGCCCCTTCCACACAGACCGTCAAGTTCTGTCCCGTGTAGCGGCCGCTGGTCTACTTGCCACCCTTGTCGCTATGATTGAACCCAAAGAGTTTATCACCGGCCAGTCACATTACCTCCTCTACTTCCTCGTCACAGCTATGCATCCCCGTTTCCTTGTGACACTAGACGAAGACCTCAAGCCACTCAAGGTCAACGTCCGCGTCGGTCAAGCCGTCGATGTCGTTGGCCAAGCTGGTCGTCCCAAGACCATCACTGGTTGGCAGACTCAGAGCACACCTGTGGTTCTCGGATATGGTGAGCGAGCAGAGCTGGAAGATGAGGAGTATATCAGTCTCAACAGTACTCTGGAAGGCCTGGTAATTTTGCGGAAGGTAAGTTACACAACCTTGACCAAATTGTCAACGTATACTAACTCAAACTTATAGAACCCTGAATGGGAAGCTGAGAAATAGACGGTTTGAACTTGTTATGAGCCTGATACCGGTGTCTAACACCGGGCAAGTTACAAAGCCAGATTTAATTACATTGTATTCTATGGTAACTGCTGTAAGCGCAGTAAAGAAGGGGTTGGGGCTAGGCATTATGATAGACGGAGAAACCGGCTTTCGAATTCCATTCTCGGTTCAAATGTAATGTGCTATGTCGATTGATGCTGAACCAAAACTACTTATGCTGTAGCCAAAGTTGATGCTACCCCTTGCACCAATGTAAAACAATCGCCTTGCTAATAATGCTCAATACACCCATGCCGTCTGTCTATCATTGTGGCCTTCAAACGAAGGACTAAAATCTAAATGCAGTATTTTCCAAATCATAAGCTAAGTATACGTTCGATGTCCTCGGCTCATTACCACGTTTTGGGTCCAAACCGCTCACCGTCTGGAAGGGTGTTATATGAGCATGCTTGCCAGTCGCATCCCTGCTTGTACACTTCTGTGCCCCACCATTTGAGGTTCTTTGCAAATCCAGGATAGATGAAGCCGAAAAAGACGACCACGATGCCAAAGGCAAGACCAGAATCGAGGGCGGCGCTCAGAGTCATGGTGTACTTGCTCCACCAGGCATTGTGGCGGTTCTTGATGAGGTAATTGAAGACGTAGCATACAAGCACCCAGACGGAGAAGTTCAGGCCTGTTGCAGGAGGTATCCATGACATGGCGCCAAAGATAACAGGAAGATTGACCTTGCGGAGGATACTGGAGCGGTTACGTCGGCAGTAAAGCCACAGAGGGATGGGGAGGAGAGCGCCAAGGGGGAAGAACCAGACCAGGGAGCGATAAATGGCTTTAGGGCCAAAGAATTCGTTAGGTCCAACGACACCCCACAGGATGGAGCCGTTGAAGTGGACTCTTGCAATGGGACAAGTGAAGCCGTTTAGAGCTTGTGCAGTGCAAATGCCTTTGATGTTAGCGAACATCCAGTTGAGCACACCTATCTGAGTCAAGGAAGAGACAAGCGTCGCGACGATCTGGACCAAGAAAAGGATGCGAGGAGGAATCTTCATGTAGTGGCCGAGTTTGAGATCAGATGCGAATTTGATGCCTTGTGCTGACGAGATGTAGCCGTATGTGACAAAAACCATGTTTGCGATGGGCCGACCAGGGAACACAACACCGCAGATGAGTTGGCAAATGAGATAGATACTGCTGTGTTGGTTTGTAACGGCCATAATGATGCCGTTGGGGATGAAGAACAGAGCTCCCAAACCAAGGGCGAGTAGAAGACCATACCACGGCAGGTGGACAGGGTAGCTGGGCGAGTTAGCAAACTAAGACCTCTAAGTAAATCTAAGTGCAGACTTACTATTCAACAACGAAGATACCAATGGCAGTCATGGAGAGAAAAGTGATCAAGTACCAACTCAGGGGAGCATCCTTGTATCTCGTCATGAGTTTGCTGTGGATATCTTCGCGGCTAATAACCCCATCAATATGAGAAGTGGATGATGACATTCGTCTCTGATCATCGTCTGACGACTGTCGAGGTAAAGACGCAGGAGAATCAGCTACAGGCTCATACTTTGCTTGCCCATCCTCACGAGCTTCCTCAAGCGCTCGTTTCCAGGATCTCCATATATCCTGGCCGTGCCAACAAGCGGTATGTGTCAGAAGAGCAGCCAGACCAGCGAATTGAACACCATAACTCAACACGTATGTGATTGGCAAGAACACTCTGCTGTAGTTCTGATATGCCTCTCGGTCAAAAAGAAAATCAGGCGTAAGAATCTTGCTAACATCGTAGACCTTGCCCGTATTGTCGAAAACAGCGGCTGAAAGAATTGGCATGTATGAAGAGAAGAGAACATTGGTGTAGTAGAGAATAGGTGCAATGATCCACATTACCACAGCTAAGCCTCCGATAACGTTCATAGCCGCCCAGAATGGTACAAGTAATGGCGAGCCAACGTAGGTGACCTGCGCCCAGTCGAACGTCAGGGGGAAGAGACCAAGACCAGAGGAGACACCAAAGAGGTTTGCAATAACAACATTCTTGGGGGCGAACCAAGTGATGACGTTGAAGTAGCTAAGTGCTGGCATGAGTAGCCCAGGGAGGAAATAAAAGAGAAATGATATGGTCCAGACGATGTAGAAGAATTTCCACCTGCTGATAGTCCAGCCCCCGGCAGGTTTGTTCTCCTGTTTGTGAAGCGTTGAAAACATGGCCGCTGACATAAGAGTTCCTGGCCAGATCATTCCACTGGGTCGAACAAGGAAGCGGCGTGTTAGACCTGCGAAGCCATAACCAAGAATCTGCGTGGAAATAGTGAGAAGAAGTTGGTAGACGATAGGAGCTTCTTGGTTGTAGAACTGGGTCTGTTCAACAATGACATCTGTTGCAAAGGCGAAGCCAAAAGCGACATTGCTACTGACATAGACGCAAGTATGTTCTTTTTCGTTCCAACGGCCTTGCGCCAACCATCTCCTCCAACGGGTACGTGCCTTAATCTTATGCGACCCATGCGCATCGTCACTCACAGAAACCGTCCGCACACCATCGATAAACTCTTCCTTGGGGTCGTAAGGTCGCTTTAGCACAAAATCCCACAAATGTCCAAGAGGATGGACGAGTAATAAGGCAATAACTGGAGTAATGGCAACACTGGGGTATCTTAATGAGAAAAAAAGATTTGTCGAAGAGCCAAGAATGGCAAAAAGGACGGAGAGACACCACATGCGTGGAGTGTTTATGGAGAGAGTGGTATTGTCTGTAGGTGGAACGGAGGCGCGAACAGCCTCATGGGGAGAATTTTCTTGATATTCGGTATCTGATGCTGCCGAAGCGTCATCCAACAGTGCGCCATCCTCGGACAGGTCGTCCTTCATGCTGCCCTCGAGAACACCAGTATGTGTAGGTTCGGTAATGCCCAGGCGGCCTTCGAGGCCCGAGATCAGGACTGCGCCATCGATCTCTTCGGATAGCCTCGAGGAGGATTTCTTGCTAAGCATGGATCGGTGTGAGGTCTCGCTACGCATTGTATCGGGAACGTGACGAAGCTGGTGAGCATCGGGGTCCCAGCGATCACTACCAGCAGGCGAATTATTGCGACTGGGTGTTAGTGAGACGGAGCCGTAGGGTGCAGCATCGGAGCGAGCGGCGGCGGAGCGCAAGAAGGGTGTCTTCTTGGAAGCCATATCTATATTGCCGTCTATAGGTTGAGGAGTGGCATCTAGACTATCGTCGGTATCGAGGTGATCAGAAGGCTGTGCGGCATCTTGGTAATCCACGAGAACCGATGGGAGAGCAGCTGTCGTTGGAGCTGGAGCGTGAGTAAAAGTAGATGTGGATGCAGATGCAGATGCAGATGTAGATGTAGATGTAGATGTAGATGCAGATGCAACTGCAGCCGGGGTAGCAGCGGTAGTTAATGATGGGAGAGGTATATGAGAGGCCGGAGCCTGATACGGCAAGACATGGCCCTTGTCTTGGACTGGGTGTGAGGGTGAGACAGTCACAGTGGACCTGGTAGAGGATGAGGATGCAGACGCAGACGCAGACGTGGACGTGGTGGATGTTAGGGGCTGAAGGGCAACGTCCTGGCGGAGTGGAGGGGAATCACCAACAACCTTGTCTCCAACCCTCTCTGCCAGAGACGAGGACACTGAAGATTGGCGGCTAAGGCTTCGTTTGCTGGAGGAGATGGAGGCCGAGGATGAATTGGTGGTGTGTTTACCCATGGCCGGGGGCGTGTATCGTGTATCAATCAGTATCTGACTACCTAACCTATGGTGGATATGGATATGATATCCACGCTATCGACTAACAAGCCAAGCCAATGTGAACGAAGTAGCGGCTTAACTCAGGAGGGGCGTGATCGAATGGGCTCCGGCTCTCATCGATTTGCCTTGTAATGGTATGGAGCAGCAGCATCAAAAGGGCCCTGATACCAAAAGACAATTTGGTTAGAGGGGCCGCCCACTAGCGAAAAAGGATCCAATTGCTAACAAAGTGGATGATATGAGTGCCAACAGGCAGTGATAGGTAGAAAAACATGAAAAAAGCAAGGCTACGGCGCGTTATGGGAATGTCCATCAAGCAAGCAATCGAGCTTTCGAGGAGACAGCCCTGCCATTACGCGTGGGGAATTCAAGGGTTTTGAGTGGATGACCAGGATGGAGCGGATGGCTAGGGGAGTCGGTGACGGGATGACGGCAGTCTACTGAGGCTCGCAACACATTGGGCATTATGCATGAATTATTAGACAGCTGAAGCATTATCTTTTAGTACGATTCAGAAACAAGTAGAGCACATGAACATTGATATTGGGGACGAATTTCATTCTGAACGCACTATTGAATTGCATGACTTACTAACAGCGCTTCATTTGATGGTGCAAGGAATGAAAACTATCCAATTGCATGCCACAATAATTGCGGGAGTCCGACGCCAAGCTCCATTCCACAAGGGGAACCCGGTATTATCACCAGAAGATAGGCCGCCTTTCCTCTCATCGCCTGTTAATTTGTTTACCATTTAGGGCATATCTATGGTTCTAGTGGCCTTGTTCTGATTCGAGATAATGTATTTGTACCATATATCTCTAGCCACATGCTCAAACCCGTAGAGAGGTAGAATTAGTGGTTTCTTTCATGAATCACAGATGCCTTTGATCTCTATCCCCATCCTCGTCTTCAGTTATCGAAACCCTTGTTCCCTTCTCCAAGACGCACTGAGCACCAAGCACCTCATCGTCACAGCCGGCAGCAAACAAGCGGACCGAACCAAAACCCCTGGCGGTCCCCATCTCGGCTACAGGCTACAAGGAAGGTTCAAATTTCTGATAATGGTTGATGGATCTGATTAGATAACGTCCAAAATATGCCATCGCAACCACAATCCGAATCCTTGGGTGTCCCAATGCTACCCTGGCTGTCCTCTGTCAAGCCTGTTGGACACCCTTTTTGGGTCTACCTCTGCTGCTGTTAGACTTGGAAATTGTTCCTGACCCCTTTATGATAGCATAATCGATTATACTTTATTAGCCTCCAGCTTCGTCGCGAGATGATTTGGTTGTGGAAATCATTCCTCTTCCAACCCTGAACCCCTCAAATGTATTCCCCAAGACACGCCCCAGTCCCTGGAAGGAATTTGGGTCCTCATTTCAAACATCCCACGCGTTGACCACACATGTTCAAACTTCTTCGTCAGCAATGTCTGAGACATGGCTTTAGCTAGCGACGAATAGGTTGTTTGTCCCCAGAATAATAATGGAAATACTATGGTAACATGATCGTTACGTTATACTGTACAGTACCTGCAGGGAGTCAGGCATGGTTGAGCATTGTCAAAATCCGAAGTTGGTATTTCAGCTGCGTGAATGCAGTTACGTACTGGTCCCTCTTTTCTTCGTTGTCGGCACAAGATCAATCGATGATTGATGCTGTGAAACATTCCCTCCCAGTTTTTTTGCGTGGGGGTCGGCATCAGGACCCTTGGACCGTATGCGCATTGCGTAGTAATGGATATGAGCACATCCATAACTTCGAATATTCACTGGATTATCTTTTTCTCAATAACCGCCGTAGTCGACTAAAGCCTAGTGTAAAAAGAGGTGAAATTATATTTTCTTTTCTTTTCTATCTTCTCGGGCCTCACCACTGATGCCACCGGTCATATCTTGACGTTAGACGGTGTCGGCTCCCGTTCACATGATGGTGATGACGCCAGAGAGCCGTTTGGGTTCGGCGCGTATCCGCTCCATCGGTCCCAAGGGCGTGTCATGCCGGGAGCGTTTTTATTTTTAGCGCAACATCCTTCCATGGAATATTCTCCAGGACGTTGTCCAAAACACTCTTTTCCACCAAAGAGGAACAATCACCATTCCACCATCTCGGTCCATCAGACTTGTCAGCCTGGCCATGGCGTCATCCCTACCCGCTGCTAAGCAGCAGCTGAGAAGCCTCATGAAACAGAAGCTCTCCAAGATCACACAGGACTCCATAACCACCCAGAGTATGATACCAACCAATCAACCATCACTATAGCATGTGTCTGATCGTAGAGCACTTCTCCTAACACCAATCACATAGGCCGCTACATTTTTGAGACCTTGAAAGAGTTCCAGCCTTACAAGGATGCTAGACGCATCAGTATCTATTTGGCCATGCCAACGGCTGAGGTCCAGACAGATGCTATTGTTCGCCATGCCTTGTCTACTGGCAAGCAGGTCTTTGTTCCTTACCTTCACAAGTCGCCTTTCCAAACACTGGATACTCCAGCTCGAGTCATGGACATGGTTCACATAAAGGATGTCCAGGACTATGAGAGCCTCAAGCTGGATAAGTGGGGGATACCCAGCGTGGATCCGACTACCGTTGATGCGAGAAAACGTATCCTAGGTGGTTCAGACGTTCAAAATTCCGAGCCTGCAATTCTGGACTTCATGGTCGTCCCAGGCGTCGCATTCGACTTTGACCAGTCAGGGTCGATACGACGCCTGGGCCACGGCAAGGGCTTTTATGATTTCTTTATCAACAGATACATGGCCAAGCTCGAAACAAAGGGCATAGCCCATGAGAACCCGCTACATTTGTATGGCCTGGCTTTGACAGAACAGATGGTGCCTGCGACATCGGAGCTTCAGATTCCCACTGACACCCACGACCGTAGACTCAACGGCCTCATTCTTGGAAATGGCGAGATCAAGGCTGGTGTTCATGAAGCTTCTACTTCGCGATATCCACGACAAGATTTATAATAAAGAATCGAAGGGTATGGAATAGATAAGATTAGGGCCACGTGATATTCAACAATGTAGGTAGAAGAAATGTCAGCTCTGTTCTTGATATACTTTGGTTAATGAACAATTCTCAGCGCAAGCATGCAGTTACCTAATTTAGCAGGCGTCATGAAGCAAGAGCTTATGTTTTGTATTTATTAACTGTCGTTAAGGAGACCAGGAACCCATCTGTTCTCTGCCATAACAAGCTTTAGATGTCGGTTAATATTCGGGCGGTTGCCCCGCCATGGCCATGACGAGCAACCTAAGGGTCGTAAATACTTCCTTCTAGTAGGCACTTATCCTGACCTTCAGCAAACTTTAGCAAGGTCATTGAATCACCTGCTCTCTTGAAAGTACGCATTTATTTGCCTTGTGGGGCTTCATACTTTTACTTCTATTCTTCCCTTCTTTCTTCCTCGGTTCTATCGGCCAGTCCTCTCGGCCAAGTTTTCTCTCACGATTCACAGGAGTCTCATCATCCCAACTGCTGCCCCCCCTTTGCATGCGCCGCTACCACCAGGGTCGATCGTGCGCATCATAGTCATATACCTCGATACTCGGCTTTGTATTAGCTGCTCGCCGTCTCATACATAATGGCTGCGAACGGAGCCCAGGAAGCTTTTGCGCCGCCTGATGTGCTTGCTGCTGTTATGACAATGCGGAGTGGGGAGCAAGAGGCCAAGAAGCATGCCCACGAGTACTTGGAGAGGTTTCAGAAATCGGTACGTCGCGGAAAAGCTTTCAATTTACGGCCAGTTTGCTAATGTGGGAGATACACAGAAGGATTCATGGGCAACTATAATGGGTATTCTGCAATCTGATGCCGAGCCAGAGGCGACCCTCTTTGCAGCCATTACCTTGCGTGGAAAGGTTTGAAGCTTGCGACATGTGCCATAACATCTCATTATTAACTTCCCTTCTATAGATCACATACGACCTCTCTACCCAAGTCCCTGCCAGCGAGCTGCCCGCCCTTCGAAACCAAATCCTCCTACTTCTAAAGCACTTCGCCCCAGGTCCCAAACCTATTCGTGTTCAGCTCTGTGTGTGTTTGGCCATTCTAGCAATTCAGATGAAGGACTGGAACGATGTTCTTCCTTCAGTTGTTCAGTCACTCAGTGATAGCCCTGAGAGCCACGCCTGCATTCTGGATTTCCTGAGGGTTCTACCCGAAGAAGTTACCGAGGGTCGAAAGATCACCTTGTCTGTACGTGGATCGCGCAACCATAGATCGGGAATTCGCTTCTTTCGAGATTGTCAAATCCGGTCGACCTCAACACCAGTTCAAGTCTAATAGTTTGGAATTAGGAAGAAGATCTTGCGATGCGAACGCAGGCTCTCTTGGCCGATAATGCGGACCAGGTTGTCCAACTTCTTATAAACTATTCTCAGTCTTCACGTAAGTTATACGACCTTTTTCAACTGGCTAGATGCTCACATCCACCACAGCCGCCGCTGCTCAAAACCCTCAGTTGATGGAGTGTATAACATCCTGGCTCCGAGAGGTCCCAGTTGGCAATATTGTCAAATCACCTCTTATGGATATCGTCTTCAACGGCACAACTAGCGATAACTGCAGCCAGGAAGCTTCCGAGTGTCTTTGCACCATGCTTCGAGAGACGAGCGATGTGGACGAGAGCCAAGAGATCATCGAGCTACTATTTCCGCGAATTATCTCCTTGAAGCCTCAAGTGGCGAAGGCAGCTGAGGAGGAGGACACAGAAACACTCAAGGCTTTGACCAAGGTGTTTGCGACTGCTGCAGAGAGCTGGGTCGTGGGAATTGCGCGCCAACCTACGCACTTCCGACCACTGGTTGATGCTGTACTGGAATGCGCCTTGAGAGATAAGGAACGCGACGTTATTGAGCACACCTTTAACTTCTGGTATGAGCTCAAGCTCTATCTTGTGCTGGATATTTATATCCAAGGTCGACTTGAGCTGCTTGACATCTACTCCAAGTTGGTGGATATCCTCCTGAAGCATCTCGAATACCCCAGGCCGGATTCGGGTAACGAAACCGATCTATTCGACGGAGATCGCGAGCAGGAGGAAAAATTCAGAGAGTTTCGACACCAAATGGGCGACACACTTAAGGATTGCTGCGAGGTGATGGGAGTTACGGACTGCCTTACCAAGGTTCTCCAAGCAATCCAGCTGTGGATGTCGAAGTATGCCAACCAAGTGAACGATACTTCGGTGCCTCACTGGCAAGAGTTGGAGGCGCCCTTGTTTGCCATGCGCGCTCTGGGTCGCATGGTGGATAAAGACGAGAGCATTGTACTTCGCCAGCTCATGCCTCTCCTTGTGCAGATCCCCAGCCACGAGAAGCTCCGTTTCGCAACCATCATGGTTCTCGGCCGCTATACTGAATGGACGGCTGCCCACCCGGAGTATCTCGAGCCTCAGTTTAACTATATCGTCACATCATTCCAGTCAGATTCCAGGGAGATCATCCGCGCCGCTGCCCTGGCCATCAAGTTCTTCTGTACAGATTGCAAACATCTCCTGAGTGGCCAAGTGCTGCAACTTCAGACCTTTTACGATGAAGTGCTGGATAAGCTCCCTGACTTGAGCAAGGAAGAGATAACAGAAGGTGTGGCCAATGTTGTGGCTTGCCAGCCTACGGAAGAGATTTACCGATTGCTCAAGCTATACTGCGACCCATTGATTCAGCGCTTGATGACCAAGGCCAACAATGCTACAGATGAAGAAGGCAAATTGGCGCTCGCAGGTAAGCAAGTTCAAGTATATCTTGTAATGCCAAACTAACAATTGTTTAGATCATCTGCAACTCATCACTATCTTTGTTCAATACGTCGTGCCCCCTGTAAACCCTGGTCAGGAGAACCCTGCTGTCAAGTACTGGCAGGAGGTTTTCCCCATCCTTTCCACTGTGCTGGACAACTTCTTGAACTTCACTCCCATCTGCGAGCGCGTATGCAGGTGTTGGCGTAATATGGTTATTGCTCACCGCACAGCCATGACCCCCTTACTCCCAGATATGGCGAACAAGCTTGCTGGCGGCTTCAACAACTCAAGGGAAGGCTGCTTCTTGTGGGTGACTTCAGCAATCCTACGCGAGTTCTCTGAGGCGCGTGAGCATGTTGACCAAACCACTACTGAGAATATCTATACCTTCTTTGAAGCTCAGACAACGACTTTCCTCCGAGTCATGACGGAACTGCAGCCCAAGGAACTACCTGACGTTATCGATGATTTCTTCCGCCTTCTGATCGATGCTCTTCTCTACTACCCACAGAAGCTTATTCCATCCCACCTCCTGCGATCTATCTTTGAGGCATCTATCTACGCCCTAACTCTCGAGCAGAGAGATCCTCTGTCCTCAACACTGCATTTCCTCCGCGATCTTTTGTCTTACGGTGGCGACAATCCCGCTAGTAGTGACGGACTTCCTGAGGCAGCGGCTGTTGAGATCAAGGCCATTGTCAAAAACCTGCTACTTACTCTTGGTGAGGGTTTGGTCAAACAGGTCATGGCGGGCATGATGATCACTTTTCCCCGCGACTGTTTCGCTGATGGCAGTGGTGTTCTTCTGGCTTTGTTTGAGCTTGTTCCCCTCCAGACTCACCAGTGGGTCTCCCATACAATACAGCTACTGCCCGAGGGCACTGTTTCCCCGACTGAGGCCAACAGATTCTTGATCAAGATTAAGGAGAAACTCGAGTCGGGAGATCCCAGCGCCATGAAGAATGTGCGCGCGATTCTGCAAGATTTCACCAACACATACAGACGACGAAATGTGGCACCTCGCGATGGGCTTGGTCAACTCGAGGCTACGCGCTTCCAATTCTCCGGTTAGGTGCGGTCCTGGAATTAATAACTGAATAGGGGGGAGGTTCAATGTCAACGACAAACAAGCAGATGGGCTTCGTGCTCTGTCGCTTCTTGGCATGACATCTTGCTGTATTAGAAGGATAAAGTGGATTGTTGGGAAATTGAAGTGAAGACTATTAGTTATGTATGTATACTGGGGTAATCGAGGATAATTGAGCGTTTCTTTCATGGGAAAAGGGATGGACTATTGGAAGGCATAGCGAAAAGCATTAACGATCAGGACGCATGGGGGAGGCTATTTGCCTAGAGCACAAAGGCGTGATGTGAAGAGTACGTGTAGATATAAAAGCAAGACTTTCCCATTGTATCCTTGTTGTTAATGCGGCGTTTCTTAAGTGAGGCTATTCACAAACTTCTAGATTCACAAGAATTGGCTACGCCATGACCAGCAAGAGCCAATTTCACTGTTCTGCCGTCTTTGGTAGTAAATGAGTAGTGTCAGAAGCTCTGGCCTCTTCGGTTGATGAATAGAGACGTTGACAAAGAACCAGATTCTGTTCAGAGTGTCCTTATGATGCACAACATATAACAATAGTGAAATTTCGGCTAGCCCGTCCAGACAAAAAGAGACACACGAACAGTTCTACTGGTGAGGATGACATGACTTGTTTTCGTGTGTGTTCCGTCTAATAATGTTTCCCAATTCTTGTCGAGTTCTTTGTATATCAATCGAGAATGAATGAACACTCGGTGTCACTCAACAAACAAAAGAACACAAAGATCTAAATTGGGGATCAAAGGGCAATAGACGAACCCTGCGTCAGTCAAGGGAGACTATTTAAACAAAGACGCTTCATGTTGGCTAAGAGATTTGGGACAAAGGATACGAGACTTGTAAGACAGAAGCCCGAGATATTAAGAACGAGATCAACTCGAGTCTTGGGTTGTTTCTTCTCATTCTTCACAGAATCAATTCTCATAGAAAAGGAAATTAACTGTGTTCATTATATTGTCATCAATTTTGTATCGTTAGTCTTCGAAAGTCTTCCTCTCATTCAGTACAACTACTTGCCTACTATCAACTAACAACAAAGTCCCTGACTATAGAGCACCATATTGTTCTTCAAGAGAACAACGCTCGATCATTTACTCTGAACAACATGTCGCAAGACTATCATCCAGATTTGCCTTGGGGCTATCAGAACCAGGATCAGGCCCCAGTTCAGGGTCAATATCAATACCAGGATCAAGGTGATGGCGCAGATCAGGTTCCCTCTGACGAACATGCGTTGCACAATACTAATTACATCGAATCTGGTTCGAGTAATCTCATGATGGACGCCGGCGTGAACGAGCAACAAACTCGACAACCTCTGATGCCTCAGACACACCAGACGCTTGTAGCCCCAGGCCAGACCTCAATTCCAGGTCAGGTTCTTGCGTTCAACTCTCATCTCAATGCAAACTACAACTACGATCCTTCTGTAGGATTTCTGTACCCATTTGCTGCAACATATGGTTCTGGCCCGGGTATTTCTACTGTTTACACCAATCCTGCTTCTATTCAAAGTCAACAATATGGAGGTTACGCTGGCGGAATTCTTCCTGCTGGATATCATCCCAGCGGAGATTATTATGGCTCAAATCTTCCAACTGGCAGCTATCTTGCCCAAACACTTGCTCCTCTTGCTCCTCTTCCTCCTCCACCACCTCCAACACCTGCTGCCCCATCTACAGGGGATCGCAGAAAGAGATCTCGGGCAGCTTCACCAAATAATAGCATGCCTGCTCCAAAAAGGACGAGAAAGAAAGCCTCCACTGCATCTGGCGCTGATGTAAACAATTCTGGAAACCTCTTGTCAGCTTCAGAGCCAGCTCCAACTCCGACAAAACGGTCCGATGTCGACAACGAGGAGGAGGAGGAGGAGGAGGAGGAGGAGGAGGAGGATACCGAAGATGCTCCCCCAAAGCCTTCCAGCCCTCTGAAGAAGGCTACTAGAAATCACAAGAACGTGCACAATTCCGACTACAGTGCTGTTTCCGGTTCTGCTGTTCGCCCCGAGAAGTCCAAGGAAAACGGAGACGGAGCAAACGACGATGGAAACAAGACTCGCAAGTATTACTCGCGAAATGAAATTCCATTGGCCCTTGAAGGGGCGATTTGCGAGTTCTGTGCCAACCACCCTGAGGGGAAGAAAATGTACGACGCTGATCCCGTTTGCAACTGGAGAGAGGTACACAACTATGGCCCGGAGATATATAGGATAGAATGTAGTCACTGTGCCGATTACCGCTCTCGAACCAAGGATCCCGCGACGATCGCCAGCCAACACGATCACATGTGTCGTGTCCCAGATCCTAAAGGAACCTTGCTCGATTTCAAGTATAAAAAGTACGGCAATGCCAATCCTCACAACTATCCTCATGGGCCCTGCAGCGCCTGTAAAAGACGTGGCCGGCAAGAAATATGCGACGTCGACACGATTCTCGGCTATCATTGCAGCTATTGTCGAAGAGGCCAGAGCTGCCGTGTTGAGGGAAGTATTATCCCCCTGAAACGGCCCAACAAGCTGAAAGATCGGCCATGGTTTCGGCATCCGTGCGATCGCTGTCTCTTGCGTCACAAGGCTTTGGATTCATTGAAAGGAGATGATTGTTGTAGCTGGATCACCGACAGGGGAGAGTGGGAGAACGACCAGGGCTGTACACGATGTCGACAGGACGGGACACCGTGCCTCGACGTTGGAAATCTGATCGCCGCTCAGACTCGCCAACCAGTTCCCTCAACCTGGAGTATACGGAGCAAGTTCGAGCTTGAAGAAGCGGAAAAGATAAAAGACAAGAAAGCCGTCTGGCCCGAATATGCTGAAGTAACAATAACCACACCGTGGAGAAAAAAGTGTGAGGCATGTCGAGAGTCACCGGGACCAGTCTATTGTTTGGTTATGTGGGAGCAGCCAAATCACGCATGTGAGCGCTGTACACAGTTTGGCATTGACTGTATCGTCAAAGAAGGCGATGGTCAACAGAAATATCCCATCTACGACTTGAGCAGGGTTGGTTTTGGTCACTTCACTCCTTTCTTGGTCTGCAAGGAATGTCAAAACAATGGGAGGAAATGTGACCGACAGAGACCATGTGATAGTTGCGATCGTCTAGGTCGCAAAGCGAAATGTGATGACTTTAAAAAGAAAATGTCACATGGATGTGTTTCTCGCAAAAAAGTAACCGCTGGGAGGCCTGGCGCACTGTACTATCTGGCCTTGGGGTATGGCCAAAATGGTATCGACGATATTAAAGATGGACGGCGAGTTGAACATTGGATAGGCCCAGTCGCCCCTGTGTACGGCTTGACCAACATGGAAGATGGTCCGGAGCATTATCGACAAATAGCCGACTTTCATCGAAACCTTCGCCCACCAGCGGACGTGGTCCCTCCTAACGGAACTACCGGTATGTTGAAGGACAGATTAGTGAAGGACATAACTGCTCATGACTTGGGCAATCTCATTGCTCAGCTTTGGCATAATCACCAAGTTCCAGAGGATAATGACGCTTACCGGAACACTTGGAGCGATTTGCGCAACGCTCAGAATCACAGGATGTCACAAGCTGGAATGGAAATCTACTTAGCAGTTGCGCCAAATGTGACGCGTGTCTTTGAGGGAGCGCCTGTGCTCATTGACATTGAGAGGATGCAAAATCCAAATGGTGTTGGATCTGGCCCCCAGGTACCATACGCACAACAGATACAGTTAACCCAAGTTTCTGTGGCACAGCCAGGATACGGAAATCCTGGCCAACAAACACAGCCAGCACAACAGATACAGCTACACCAATATCCAGTCTGGCAGCTAGGATACGGAGATTTCAATCAACAGATATCGGATGCACAGCAATTACAGCAAAACCGTTTCCTAGCAGGACAGCCACCATACGAAAGCCCTAGCCAAGTGTTGGATACACAACCAGAACAAGAACAACAAATGCAACAAAACCAAGTTCTAGCAGGGCAGACAGAATACGAAACCAATGGTTATGGTGAACAACCGCTCATTGCCAACCCGCCTCTACCCCAGCTCAGCAATGGTGATAACGACCACCAAGCACCGCTTGTTGGTCCACAGTCTCAATATGAATTTCCCAACTACAGTCAAATGAAGGATGACGAGCTCTTGTATTACGGGGCCAATGACAGGCAGACTTATAACCGCACTCGAGTGCATCAAGGAGAGCGTTGGCGTAATACGAAGACCTCCAAAGCAAACAAGAAGCCATTGCTGCAGAGAATGCCTTCCGGGAACCGAGCAGTCAAGAGTGCAAATGTCGAAACAGCTTTCAATCCTTTCCTTGGTTTCACATTCGGGCCAGATCAGAAACCCCGCTTCAAGGAAAAGCCAAGGAGCTCACGCTGGATGGTCTTCAACCCTCTCGAGGACATTGATATGGACGAGTGGCATCAGGCAAAGTCTGAAGGACCTCAAGACAAGTCTCAGATCCGCCTTTTTTCTGTTATCAATGGTCAAACAAATCAACCTGTACCATCGCGTGATGTTCTCAGTGACGTGCCTTGTAAGCAGCGGGGTGAGAGAACAGAGCGTTACTGCGCGGAGCCAAGAGAGGGTTGAATGGGTTATTGCGGCTCTTGGAATACCAATGAGCGAGACCAGGCTACTTGCCAAAGTCTTGCTCATCGCAACACAGCACCAGGATACTTCCCGATATGCAATGATTGTACGCAGGGCAACGTGAAGGACCTATTCAATCCTGGACATGCTCCCATAACGGAGAGTGAACTGCTCAGCATGCGTGCTTATCTCTGCAATGACTGTGCTGGTCACATGAGCAGCAGTGCTCAGAACGCAGCACAGTACCGAACTTTCAGCGCCCAGCGGATATATGGTATTGCTGCTGATGGAGAACATTTCCAAAGCATATACAATCCCAACAATGACCCGTCAAAAGCCGTCGAATTCAACAGCAACACCGAGGCTCTGACAGGTTGTTCGTGTGCCAACAGAATGCTAGGAACGTCACTTTGCCGGTTCCATAGACTGTACTATGCCGAAGAGGTTTTGAAACAATCCGCTCTGATGCAAGAATGGCGGCTTTCGCGCTTCAAGAAGGCAGTGTGTCCCAGTTGTCTTGCCCAAAAGCCTCTTGAAGAGGTTAACCTATCGGCGAACTTCAGTGGTTTTGTGATGGGGGCGCCAACGGCATGGGCATGTCTCAACTGCAACGACTGGGTTGTAAACGAGCAGAACGACGAGAATAACCAGCCCAAGATCATCGACAAGCCGCTATGGAATTTGAACATCGGACGCGAACTTCTCGGCCCGCGTCAAGAAATGGCCTTAGGCAGGGTTCATGAGGAAGAGGATGTCGAGATGACGGATGGCTGAAATCATTAACATAAATTTTAAGGTGGGAGGATTCCGGAGTTTGACGTTTCTGAGACATAGAACCTACACCTGCAATTGACTTATCAGATTTCATGTGTAAGCAGATGTCGACGCAGATTGGCTGAGACTGACTTAACTTAGTGAACCAGGAACTTGTTCATCCTCTTATGCATGGTGAAAGAACTCACTGGGCAATCTAGGACACCAAGCATTCCGGATTGAATTCATGAGAAAAGCCATGTGGCTGAAAAACATAGTTGAACGGAATGTTCAGCATCAAGGGACAAAGACGAAAGTTTTGAACCATAAGAAAGAGGGTGTGTGCTTGTATTGTCTGACTGAACCATTGCTGCTGGAGAGAAGGAGACCTCGAGATTGACAAGAATGAAAAAAAGAAAAGAAAAAAGAAGCAAAAAATTACATGTATGAAATAATGATATAGAGAACCTGAAGCCGTACTTTAATAATTTTGAAAAATTTCATCCTCCCCAGTAACACAGAACAAAAACAAGAAATGGTCGGGTGAATTTTGTCTCTCGCGAGGTCCTTGGGAAGGGATGGTGCGTAACATTGCATTGCATTGCATTGATGGTATACACCATGTCAGCAGTACATACTCCCTTCCCCTGTCTTTCTCTCTTCCAGTAGGGAGATGATTCTTTTCTTTGTTTATCCACAACGTCCAAAATAGCGAGTCACTCCAGAGAAACGCCGATCCATGTTCCATGTCGTATGGATCGTGGGTCATTAAGCATGAACCATCGGCGTTACTCACAAAGACATTTCTTTGTCATAAGCACACCGGGTCCCTAATCCCATGTCGCTGGGGTATCTCCGTAGGCTGCGTCCAATTAAAACGTGAATGCGAACCCAGATCCTGACTCCCGTCCGATGCAATCAACCTTTCATCTCCGTACTCTTCCTAAAGCCTAGTGGTTATATTGCATCCTCAAATCGTGTCGCGTGCGGTTGACAGAAACCGGACATATCAGGTATATCCTGCCGGACACATCCCGCCTCAACTCGAGATGTACGCCTTTCGCCCTTACATGTTATTCTCTTTACATCAGTACACACTTGGCACAGCATCCAGCTTCTTGCTCGCCGTTGTCCATATCCATGGGCTTCGGAGGCCCGTTCGCGCCTGAGGTACCGCCGCTGCCAGTCGAGTAGCCTTGCATTTCGCGGTTGTATCTTCGGATCTCTCGCACGATATCGTAGAAGGCCTTATCGACGTTGATTCGAGACTTGGCGGATGTTTCAATGAACTTGCAACCAAACGACCTTGCCAGTGCCTCTCCCTCTGTTTCGATTGTCAGTGACTGATGTCAAAGCTAATTTGCAATTCAACGTACCCTGTCGTGACACGTCTCGGTCGCCTTCCAGATCGCACTTGTTACCAACAACGACCATGGGGAAATAGTCCTTATCCTTGACTCGCAGAATCTGTTGCTGGAAGGTTGTGATTTCCTCGAAGCTTTGTCGCGAAGTAATCGAATAGACTAGCAGAAATCCCTCTCCGGTTCGCATGTACTGCTCCCGCATGGCGCTATACTCCTCCTGGCCGGCTGTATCGAGAACATCGAGCAGTGCAACCTCCTCATCGATAACGCACTGCTTGCGGTACGAGTCTATAATTGGCGGTAAGTTAGTAACAGTCCTGACTCGGCGCGTGCTCATCACGTAAATAATATTAGGCTATACTAACCTTCGATTGTGGGGTCGTACTCATCGACGAAATGGCTCTGGATCAACTGAATAGTCAAGCATGATTTACCGACACCGCCGCCGCCGACAACGACGAGCTTATACTCTCGCAAGAACTAGATAAACAGTTAGAAATACAATCATGTGTGGCGAGATGATGCAGTGATGAACTGAGAAGTCCGATGATAGGTAGCTTCAGGTGGTGTTGTTTGCGCCGTACCTTTGTGTTCGCAGCCATTGTGATTAAAGTTCAAGTTGCGCTCCCTGATAATATCTCTTGTTCGGGACTTGTCGTCGTGAATGAGATTCGGGAAGTCGCGAGAAGTGGATTGAAAGGCGAACAACTTAGGACGACACCGGACGATGAAGAAATCGAGGCAAAGGGCGTTGTTTGCGGCCGATACGAGATGATGCAAAGAACAAAGAAAGGGAGATGGAGAACAGAACAAAATGAACTGAATTGCAGTGAACGATTTGTCGCTGGGGCGAGCGGATTCTAGCTCTGAATGTGTGGAGAGAGGGAGAGAGACGATTCGAATGGGCCAAATGGGTTCGAAAAAAGGTCAAAGCAGAGGGAATCGAGGGTAGACTGAAGCGACCAGGAGAAGAAGGGGAACAAGGCCCGAAAGGGGAAAGGGTCGAGAGGCCAGGGTAGGAAAGCATCCTGGAAGGGGTGCAAGGGACTGGGAAGGGAAGGATGGGGCGGAAGGGGGGGTGTCGATGGATTGGGAGGAATGGATGAGGCAGTTGAAAGTACTGGGTACTTTTTAATTATATGCATTTGGCCTCTATGTCCTTACAACTTAGAGCCTCAGACAATGTACTGGGAACTTTCAGCCATTTGTCGCGCTTGCTGGGTGTTTGCGGTTGCTCTTTTTTTTTTTTTTGCGTGGAGAGAGGCAAGTATCCGATACACAATGACCAACAGGACTTCAAAAATCAGTCAATAAGACCAGAAACAGACCAGAAACAGAGATAAATCAAGGTACAAACGGGAACGGATTTCTCATTACAAGGCTGGCCTTAGTTCGATTCACAACTGAAAGTCACTCCTGCTCATGAAGCGCTCAACGCACCCAGAATACTTATCCTAACACTAACACTACAGTATCTCCTTGACTGCGCGGG